>JAQZBX010009922.1:0-45183 GCA_029593785.1 Cabassous unicinctus
GGAAGCGAACCCGGGGCCTCCCATATGGTAAACGGGAGCATTATCGATTGAGCCACACCCGCTTCCCTGTAGTCAGGTATTTTAGAAAGGTTGCTCTGCTTGCTTGCAGTGTGGAGAATGGATCAGAGGCAGCCAGCTTAGAGACAGGAAACTGATTCGGAGGCTGTCCTCGTCTCCCAGGCAAGTCCTAAAGGTGGCCTGGACCTGTCAGTGGCTGTGGGAGAGAAAGGAACGGATGGTTTGAGAGCCAGCACGGACCAGCCTCGTGGGGTCTGCAGGAGCCCTCCTGGAGAAGGAGCCCTGCGGATGACTGAGCCTGGGATGGTGGGAGGGGGCTTCGGCAATGAGAAAGCAACAGCCAGGCCCAGGTGGGTGGGAGCATGTCAGGAAGGGAGCAGGTGGAGTCATGGCATTGAGTTGCAGTGGGAAATAAGGAAGAGTGGATTCAGGGGACCCTGAAGAATCCATATTTTGCTGCGGTTGGTGGGACCCAGGGAGCCTTTGGCATGACATGGCTAAGCAGTTTACTGGAGAGATTGGGGCCATACGAGCTGCAATGAGGGCCAAGGGGGGAGGCCGTCCGGCCAGGGCGGCCTGACAGGAATCCCCGAATCAGAGGAGAGGTGCACAGGGCAATGGAGGTGGGCATGGAACAGAAAGGACAAATCCAAAAGCTGTTTTGAAATCAGCAGGACCCCATCAGTGTTGGACAGAGCCTGGGGCTGAGGGAAAGGAATGAGTTTCAAAAGAAAGGTTCTGAAAAGTAGAAGCAGTTTACTTGGGCCAGGTCTTGACCGTGGTGATCAGGAGGTTGAGAGTGTCAAGGGCAAAGGCAGAGAACTTAGAGAATGAAAACAGGGGAAGAGGAGGACGGTTTGGGGTGAGATGTCAAGGTGGTGGTGACAAGACCTCCCGGGGGGCAATGGGAGATTCAAGAGATCCCAACGGGAGGTGACAGTGGAAACCTTGGGGGAGTGGATTTGCTTCCAGAGGCCAAGAGTGAGCCGACAGAGGACAGTGGGTAGGGGACGCCCTCTGTTTGGGGCCAGGAGGGGGAAGAGGAACTGAAAAAGACGAGAAGAGGCAGGAACAGAATCTCGGTGCCCCGCTTGGGGGCGGCCCAGCACCCAGTGCAGAGTGGAGAATGAGGAGGGTGGAGGCAGCCAGAATGGAAGGCTGGAGGTGAGAGGAATGGCGCGAGAGGGGCCAGCAGAGCTGGCTGTGGAGGGCAGGGGTGGAGGCCCCGCCACCGGGAGGCAGCTGGGACACATTGGAGTGGGGCAGGCCGGGAGGAGAACACAGGAAGTGTGCCAAGCCCAGACCCCAGAATGGGGCAGACACGGCCCTCCACAGTGGGTCCTGCCCCCTCACCTCAGTTCTCTCCTACCTCCCCTTCAGCCTGTTGTAAGAAATTCTCTCAGTTCCTCAGGTGGCTTGCTTCCTCTCTCTCCTGGGCTGCTGCCCCTGCGTGGAATCGGAGCACCCTCCTGCCCGCCGCATCTTTCTGGTCTCCACGAAGCCTGCTCTGATAACTTTGCTTCTCCCCCTGCCTAGGTCGAGTTCCCCTCCCTGTGTGCCCATGGGGCCCCCCTGAGACTGGCGCTTTGTGAGGGAGGAACTATGTCTGTCTCATTCATAGTTGTAACCCCTGGCATCTGGCATGATGCCTGGAACGTAGTAGGTGCTCAGTAAATATTTGATTACTGACTGACCGAGTCTCATTTAATGCCCTCAACAGCCCCATCCCTTTCTCACAGACAAGGAAACTGAGATAGAGAAGTTCAGCCATTTGCCTAAGGTCAGAGGCTCACATGACATCCAGGATTCTCACTTGAGGTGCTCGGCACTCACAGGCTCACCAGGACTGCTTTTTCCCATGTGACATGGCTGTAAGCTAGGCTGCAGGACCCAAAGGTGTCCCGGGAGATGCGGGCCAGGTAGCCCTGGGGCATGGCTGCAGCCTCCCCCAGCATAGGTGCCCACCTTGTGAGTCTCATGAGAGCCTAAGAGGTTTTCCAGGCCCTGCACATGGGGGCACAGGTGAGGGGGAGGCGAGGGGACTGCTGGGCAGGTGGAAGGAGCCATGACAAAAGCATCTGCTTCTCTCCCCAGGAGCGGCTCTTGCTGTCTGTCCTTCCTCGTCACGTTGCCATGGAGATGAAAGCAGACATCAATGCCAAGCAGGAGGATATGATGTTCCATAAGATTTACATCCAGAAACACGACAATGTGAGGTAGGGGTAAGGCTGGTGGGGCGAGGGCAGGGTGTGGGGCCTGAACCCCCAAAGGAGATCCATGCAGCATCCCCACTCCCTCCCCTTAAGTGGGCACAGCCCAGCTGGGTGGTCTGGCAGCTTTGGAATATGTGTTACCTCGAACCCCTGCCCCTCCAGGTCAGCTGAGTGGACTCCCATTGGGTCCTATTTAACTTTCCTTGGGGTGGGGGAAGATTGCGGGGAGAGGGTATGGAAGGAAGGAAGGATGAGAAAGGAGGAGGCAACAACACTGACTGTTGTCTAACAATTAGAGAGACAGAAAGCATAGACTTGGGACTCAATTGTCACTATCATCATCAGTTTTCATCACCATCTAGCAGCTTCCATGCCTTCCACGCTAGTGTGTGCCAGGCCCTGTACTGGGCATTGCCCACATTATTTCTAGTCCACCTGACAACCATCTGAGGTAGGTATCTTCCTTAGCACCCCTGGTTTATAGGTCAAGGTGGAGCAGGTAAGTCCGTGGCCCAAGGTCACATGCCCACCTGATTCTGCCTGCTCCAAAGCCCACGCTCCTTTTACTGCACGTTGCCGCCTCCCGAGACGGAAGCTGCTGTCAGGAGGAACGTGCAAACAGATGTAGATTAATAGAGTGCAAGAGCTGCTTATGCGTTCCATGGGGCCATGAAGCGAGACAGTGGCCTCCATCCAGCATGACTTCCCGGAGAGCATGATTGTCCTCCAAGATGCACAGAAAAGGAGCCACTGTGTTTGCCCTAGACAGAGTTAATTTCTCCCTGGGCAAGTTTTCCTAAGACACAAGAGCCCTCTAAGGTGGTGTAAAGGGAGCCTTTTAGGAGGCTTGGGCTGAATTTCCCATAAAGGGATGAAAGGAAATAATGTACATGAGGATGTTCTCTAAAGCTGAAAGTATACACACGTATATTCAAGGGGAGGCTCTTGGCGCCGGGAGGGCAGAGTAGTGTATTCTCTGCCTTTGTGCCCTCTACCCAGCCCCCAAAGCAGGGACTCTAGCCCTTCTGAGCGACAGATCCCCTTAGGAAAAATGTACCTGCACAACACATGTGTCCTGAATTTGGGGGTATCTCAACTCCCCTGAAGCCCACCTGGCTCCAGTGTCAGGCAGGGTGGCGAGGACTGAGCTGTGTGGCCTGCAGCCAGCAGCAGCCTTGGTCTCCCTGGGAGAAGATTGCTCCCAGTAGAATCTCGGTACCCAGGAGGTGTGTGGAAGAGGGGGCCGAGCTCAGAGAGGGGCGTGGGGTCAGTGGCTTAACTTCTGGGCTTGAGCCCTTTGAGCTAGAACTGTAGTGTCCATGTCCTTTCCTCTTCCTAACACATGCCTCTGTCCTCGCATGGTGGAATAGCCACTAATAACAATAGTTAATACTTCTGTAGAGCTCATTTTAATGCAGGTACTGTTCTAAGTGCTTTCATATATGTGTTTGTTGAATCTCCACAACAGGTCTAAGAGGATGGTACTATTATTATCTCTGTCTTACAGATGAGGAAACTGAGGCACAGAGATTAAGTAACTTGTCCAAGATCCCATAGCTGGTCAAGTGGGAAAATTGCCCCCAGACATCTCCTTGATATCAGAGTTTTGAGAAAGAATTTTTTTTTTATTTTTTTAAGGCCTCTGTAGAAGGAGACTTAGAAGGGCAGAGGTAAGACTCAGGAGAGGGAGGAGAGGGGTTTGGCCTCCAGCTTGTGTGTCTTTGTGGCCGAGCAGCCACCAGGGGCCTCTCCTGACTGACAGCAACCCCTGATCTCTGGCGTCTCCGCATTAGAACATGGAAAGAACAGCCTTCCCTATTAGAACACATTCAGGAGGGAAATGGTGGTCTGCCAAGTGGTCCCAACACACAGGACCCCTGAGCTCCCCCTTCCAGATTTTTCTCTCTTGATCCTTTCATCACCATCTCTCTGACCCTGCCATTGTCCCAAGCAGAGTGTGGACAAAACGTTCTTTCCTTGATTGTTCTTAGCATGGCAGAGCTTTCAGCAGATTTCACTAAACTATAAAGTAGAACACAAAGGAAATCCAGCAAATTCACGGCTCAGAAACAGTGCGGCATTCAAGGCAGGTTCTCTGCCTGGCTGGTGCTCTTCCCAGGCTGCTGAGCCCCACGTCTGGAACGTCTGGCCAGCTCTGCACGTCCGCCCCAGTCATTGTCCGCTCACCCTTTCTCTCCCTTATGGTGGGGTGCTGTCTTCCTCTTCTGAGGTTGCTGGCTCCTGGGGAACCTCAGCCCTCCAGCAAGGGGGTTTGATCAGAGGGGCTGACTCAGGCCTCTTACCCAGTGAACATTACAGGAATGACCCACGCCCAGTGGGGGCAGTGTCTTGGGGTTGATAAAAGCACAGTGCTATCCTCACAGAGTGGCTCGAGCACCCACATGGCAAGAATCAGACTCCAGCCACAGTGGAGGTATTTCTGTTCTAGGATGTTCTCAGAATCAATGACAGCACTCACGAAAGAAATGAAAAGAGAGAAAAGCCAAGATGGAATGATTTTCATGGGGACAGAGGTAATTCCCACTCTGAAATCACTAGGATAGTAGTGGCTGGTACACATCAGAGGCCAGCCTCCAGCAGTTACACCCAAATATCTTGCCGGGGCCCCTTTCCCTGTTCCATTAGTGGCACTGGGTGCAGCTGCTGATGGAATCAGATTGTCTGCTCTGGTCTCTGTTTTGGCGTTGAACCATTGATTGGGGTAGGTGGGGTTGACACCAGGTGTAGAAACACATTTTGGGCTGGGCTTGTAGAAAGCCAGTGGGGTACAGTAGTTAGTCCTGGGCTCTGGGGTTTGGCATCCCTGCATATCGTCCCAGCTCTGTTGTTTCCTGGCTACATGACCCAGGCAGGTTAGAGGCACTGAGCCACTCTGAACCTCAGTTTCTTCATCTGCATAATAGAATAGGAGGAGTACCTACTTAATAAGGTTGTAAAGAGTAAATAGAATAATGTGGGGAAAGTACTTAGCACAGTGTCTGGCACATAATAAGTATTCAGTAATTGGGAGCTGCTACTATCGTTGTTTCTGCTATTATTATGATTATTATCACACCCATATGGACAACAAAAGGCCTAGGGATTCTCTAGCTGGAGAAGGGAAGGGTGATGAGTCACATTCATCAATTCTCTGCAGAGTTGTAATATTTAGAGAAGGTGATGACATGCTGTTCTCTAGCCCCACCGAGAGCAAGGCCACAAGAAAAATAAATCAACTTCTCTGTGTGCCAGACTGGGCCTGGATCTAAGGAAGGAGAAGAGACGGATGGGGTGGGGGTGGGGTTTGGCTTGGGCAGGAAGGGTGGCAGGGTCCACTACTCTCTAGGGGGCCTCATTCTCCTCTGTCCCCTAGGAGGATATCAGAAATAGTGCCTGGGGCACCAGCCAGTGACTGGTGGAGGAGCCTGTCAGATCTTTTGATGCTGAGCTACCAGCTGGCTATGAGTTGAGGCAGGTCAGAAGCCAGGGAACCCCCGGAGACCCCCAGAGCGCGTGTGGTATGTGGTGACAGATGGAGATGTTCTCAGCCCCTTTGGCAGGACAGATCGACTGCTCCAAGCCAGGGCCCATCCCAGGATGTCGTGCCTGTGGCTTGAGAGTCCTCCTCTCCTGCCCCACCCCAGACACATGTCCCTTCTCCAGCTGGCAGTGTCAACCTCAGAAGGGGGCTGTGATGTCCAACTCCTAGGACATGGGCCTCTAGGACATGACAGCAGAGGCTGCTCTGGGGTGGGGTGGGCTCCTGGTGCTCTGCTTTGGGAGGATAGGGTTCAGTCAGCCTCGAAGGAGGCAGCCAGAGAAGACTCTACTGGGGAAGGCACTGCTGTCATCCCCATGGATCCCAGTGAAGGTACAGATCAGACAGACCCCAGGCACACCGGGTTACCCTTGCCAAGAGGTCGGCTGTCATGGTAAGGAGCAGATGTGTGGCCACGCTGAGCAGACTGGTTCACATCCCAGCTCTGCCACTTAGTAGCTGTGAGCACACCACCTCATTTGAGCCTCTGCAAATTGGGAATAGTGATGTCCATGTGTTCACCCAGTCAACTAACATTTTACCTCTGCCTCCATCTCAGAGTGGCAGACAGGTAGAGAGGCAGGGAATGCTTTGTGAATTAAGAAATTAAGATCTGCACTCTGACATCACGAAGACCACCTGCTCTTAGGGAAGACACACTCTGAGCAACTGATTAATTAGTAAATACCGAATTTATCCTGTGCTTGTCTCCGGCCAGGCACTCTGCGAGGAGTGGGGGTAGAGTAGTGATCCAGGTAGAGCTGGACTTTGCATTTGAGCAGGGTGTAAAAGTTAAACAACTTCTCACTCAAATTATTTTATTACAATTGTGATAAGAGTCCCTAACAGGGGCCCTGCCTGGCTCCAGGCGCTCCTTGCAGGGCTGCTGGAGGTTAGGCGTGTGCAAAGCCCCCAGCTTGGCGCCTGGCTCCCAGGAGCTGGCTGCAGACTGACTGCATTGTAAGGGGGTGGGGCAGGCTACTGGCAGGAGTCAAGGTCAGGTAATCCAAGCCCAAAGGTTTCCAGGGCCTGGGAATGCCCCAGCCAGTCCTGAGAGGGCTCCGAAGGAGTCTCTGCTTCCACAGGGGCCTCCTACTTAATGAGGGCGGCCCCGTGCCCGACTGGCCTGTCCCCAGGCTGGAGAACCCTAGATTTTAAAGGCTATAGGCTGTAGAGTAGGCAAAAGATCAATCCAGACTCTGTTCTCAGTGTGAAAGGAGAGAAGGCTGCATCCTCCAGGGGGCGCTGGGACTCTGCCAAAGAAAGAAAGGGCATTCCTCTGCAGGCTCCCAGTGTGGACCGGACCCCCAGGGCTGAGGATGGCGGGGATGGGTGGTTCTTGGTTCAGAGCCGCATTCCCAGAGGCCCAGGAACCGTGTAGGGCTGGAGCCAGGGTCCTGGCCGAGGGGCTGCTGACCCTAGTGTGGGAATGAGGTAACCAGCCCCTTTCCTTCATGGACAGGGGTGTGCCTGGGTTAGAGGGAGGAGTGAGCCCTCTTCCCAGGCTCCCTAACGTCTCCCCCTTCCCCCTTTTCAAGGTTATCTCCTCTCCTGTCTCCTTCAAGGACTTGGCTGTGTTCCCCAGGTCGCTGTGGCGTCTGGCTCCACCACAGCGTGGCTCTGAATGACAATGACCATGCCACTCCTGCAATGCTCAGAAACTGGCTGGGGGACTGTGCACCCTGGGAGCAGAGGGTGGAAACTGTTGGCCTCCAGGTCCTTCCCAAGCCTGCGGCCCACAGGTCCATAAAGTCCTTGTGGTCCTATCTCAAACCTAATACTGGTGAGAGAAGTATCCTGAACTCTACCCCCATACCAATTGGTTTTATATTATTATTTTATTCATACCACCAACATTTATTGAGCTCCTACTCTTTGCCAGGCATATTGAAGAGCAAATGAAAAAAACCTTCCTTTCTCCTTAAGGAGCATCCAGCCTTCCTAGTGAGAGGAGGGCTGAGACAATACTGGGTAGGGTGCTCTGGGGAGCACGGCTTGAGGGCCCACTGGGGGAGCCACTGAGGTTGGTTCTTGATAAAAAGAGCTGAGCTTGGCCTGGGGTGCAGAATGGGGATTGGTGGGGAATGGAGCCAGCAGCCAGCCAGGACCTGCTATTTTAGCTGTCTGGACTCAAAATGGTGGGCACTGGGGGTGGACCAGAAGGACGAGAAAGATGAAGGGCGGGGAAGGCACTGACTGGTTGAATGTATCAGGCTATGTTTCATGAAACAACTGCAATCAGTAGTGGACCCAGTAAAATCATCTCATGATTTCTGATTCTGATAAAAAAATTCCAACATAAGAAGCATTATTCCGTACTGGGATAAGTCAAGGAAGACATGAAAATGGAAGGGCTAGAATCAGGTCTTAAAATATGGATATGATTTTTTTTAATAGTTCGTTTTTCTTTTGTTTTGTTTTGTTTTGTTTTGTTTAAGGAGGTACCAAGGATTGAACCCAGTACCTCGTTCATGGGAAGCAGGCACTCAAACCACTGAGCTACATCCACTCCCCTATGATTTGTTTTGACCCTTTAAAAATAAACATTTTTATTATACAAAGAATGTATGTTCTTTGTAGACAAACAGGAAAATAGGAGCGGTAGAGAAAAGAGAATAAAAAACACCCTTATTCTCACCACTCAGAGGTCAAGAACCACTGTTAGAGGTGATTCCTCTTCCTTCCCAAGTCCTTCGTGACTTTGTAAGCACAGGTAGCTACAATATCCCACTGTATGGATGGCAGGGGTAGGATTTGGATAGGCAGAGAGAAGATAGCAGGACTTGGGTGGACAGATGAGTCTGCAGGAGACCCTGAAACCTGGCAAATGGCATTCTGGAACATTCCTTGACCCCAGCACCCCCTGTACCCAGTCCTGAGGGTCAAGCCTGTCATAGGACCTCTCCTCTTGGACTCCCTGTTTGAAAGGAAGGTGTCCCAACTTTCCCTGTCTCTGTGAGAATGGAAAGGGCACAGCCCACCAGGGTAGATTCTCTCTGTTGGTAAAACTTGCCAGGCATCCAGTGTGTCTGGCACCCTCTCTTTGCCCTCTGCCCCTTTTTCTTCCCAGACTTATACCCTCAGATATTCTCTGGCTGCTCCTAGTTCATATCATTTTCTCTAATCTTTTTCTACCACCCCTTGGAAAACGCCCAGTCCTCCAATGTCTGTTCTCAGCCAGGTATTAATAAGACCACAGCCTTATTATGCTAACTCACCTAATGGATGTGAATGACTCACTGCTCCTCCTTTACCTTGCAAGGGGCACGAACCAAAGGACTCTCCTGCTTGTCACTTGGAACAAATGGAGGACACCCTGCAGGGGCAGCCCTCTTGGTCAAGGACAGACAACGGGCCTGGCCAAGTCAGAGGCCCAGCCACTTTGGCTCCCAGGCTGGGGCCTCCAGGGTTCTTCCTGCCCCTCCTGGCCCTGCTCCCTCAGGCCCTTTAGCGCCTCTGGGCCCAGCATTCTGGGAGTTGGGCTGAGACTTTGCCTTACTCCCTTCCTGCCCCCATCCCATGACCTTGATTTCCCCAGGCCCTTTCCTCTCCTGGGCCCCACCCCTCCAGATGGTTTGCATCTTGGTGACATTTCTTTCTTTTTAAATTTTTTTTTTACTAGAGAGGTTGTATGTTTACAGAAAAATGTTGCATAAAATACAGAGTTCCCATATTTGGTGGCATTTCTTGAGTTCACTCTCTGTGCCAGAATCTACCACAGTTGTGGACAGAGAGCAGGAGCTCTAGCAGTGGGGGCCGGCAATGGGGGGGTGGGGAGGGGCTGGGGATCCGAGGAGGAGGTCGTCGGCACTGCCATCTTGCCCAAACCACTCAGAGCACTCAGAGATGCTGCCAGCTGTGGCTGCTTCAATGTGGGTCTCCACACAAGAGCATGGCCAGACGCTGGCAACTTCTTAAAGTTGCAGGACCTGTTGTGGGCAAGAGGACATCTGCTTAATCAGAAAGGCATGCGGGTAAAGCTGAGTTGAAGTTGCATGGGGAGGTTGTACTTGGGACGAAGTGCCTCCCTCTTGCCTCTGGAACAGAATGCAAGCAAAGGTGATTGATAGGTGGCAGGCAGTTGGGGAGAGAGCACAGCTAGAAGGGGCCCTACCCCAGCTTCCGAGTGCCTGTCATGAGGGCCTGATGGTGCTGCCAAGATGAGCTCTCAAGTGGGAGCTAATCGATGAATTAGCCTTGGGCTGTAAAGCGGCCTTCAGAATCACCTAGGAGCAGATCAGAGAATCCTGGCCAACAGAACAGACGATCTGGGTGAACCTTGTAAATTGGAGCAGCTTCCTGCAGTGACAGTCACTAAGCAGAATCCTCCAAAGCAGCGGAGAAATGTGACTTTCCCTCTGACAAGAAGGCAGGGGAATGGGGAGACAGTGGCGTTTCCGTAAGTGTATGGAAGGGGCTGCGTCGGTGCTCCCAGTGGGACCTCAGAGACCCAGTCCACGCTTGGAAGCCCTGCTTTGCTTCTCCCTGGCTGGCTTGTTCGGCCACACCACCCTAAGGAAGGGAGCCGCAGCGCCCTGCCCCTCCCCAATTCCCCAGAGGTTGGAGTGAGGGTCAGGGTTCCGGAGCGACCTGGAGGCTCATGAAATGCCCGTGCTGTTTCCCACATGTCCTGGTCCAGAGCCAGGAAGCTGCCCCCAGTCACAGCAACCACTTGTCCACCCCGTGAACTTGAACGCTGCCATTGCTGAAGGGAGCATCAGCTGGGCCGGGCCTCAGATGGTGTGCTTGGGGCCCTGCCCCATACGCCTTGCGGGGTAGAAGGGAGAGCTCATAAATGGGCGTTCCTGGCTCTGTTCTGTGTGTTCCCTGTGTGCTCACCTGCTGTGAACCCAAGGACATGCCTCTTCCACTGCACATATTTGCATTAGGCACCAACTGTATACTGGACATTGTGCTGGGGGGGTAGGGGAAGGCTGGACAGCAGGGGCCAGAGCAGACCTGGCCTGCCCTCATTCGTTCAATCATTCGTTCACAAATTTATTGCATGCCAGCCAGATTGGGCTGTGATGTAGTGGTGAATTAAATAGACAAAAATCCCTCTGTCAAGAACTTTACATTCCAGTGGGAGAAACAGGCAGGAACATGATACATAATAACAACGATAGTATATTAAATGGTGAGAAGTGCAATGAAGGAAAATATAGCAGGGAAAGGAGAAAGATGAATGGGAGGGGTTGCAAATTTAAGTAGGGTGGTTGGGGAAGCCCCGTTGAGAAGGTGGCATTTCTACTAGTGCAGTGGTTCTCAACCCTGGCTGCATATTCGAATCACTTGGGAAGCTTAGAAGAAAACAAAACAACAAAAGCAAATCAATAGCAGGGCCCCACCCTAGCCAGTTCACTCAGAATCCCTGGGGATGGGGCTCTGGGACTACTTTAAATAAAAGCTTCCCAGGTGATTCTAAACACACTCACACCTGCTAAGACCCACCGTTCTGGTGTGATAAGAGCTACACTGGAGAAAAACATAAAAATGCTCTCTAAGCCCTAGCGTGGCCATCTGTGGGGAAGGAAAAATGATTGCAGACCTGCCCATCTCATAGGACGCGGAAGGACCTTCACCCCGCAGAGGCCCACTCCCACTCCCGTGGCCAGGGGCGCTCGGGCAGGTACAAGAGATCAGCGCTCAGAGGCACAGGCTCTGCACCCAAAACCTCTGGGTCCACACCCATCTCCTTGTGTTTCTGGGGGTGGCCCATTCTCCTCGTGTCTCCTCTGCTTGGTGCTGTGGGTTGCTCTGCCCAGTAGCAGTCCTGGCCTCTTCCAGGTTAGGGAACTTTCTGCCTCCTACTGGGGGTCTCTTGCTGCCTCTCCTTGGACTTGGAGTGGAACAGCCGCTGGGCGTGGTGCCTGCCAGCTTTGTGCTGGAAATACTGAAATTAGCCAAGAGTTCACGTGCTGAACCTGTGCCTTGACTCTCTTGCAGCTGACCCCATCCTGACTTCCCTTGGTTTTGATTTCCTGAGAGTTAAAGAATGCTTTTAACAGACTAGGAGAAACCTTCTCCTCCTTCCTGAGTGGAGGAGGGCAGCCACCTGTGAGATGGAGAGGTGGGAGGGGTCAGGATGGGGTCTGCACTGATGCTGTGTGAGGGAGCTGGATCAGCAGCTGGGGTGTGCCAGCTCCCCCCACGGACTCCTCTTACACCCCGGGATGCCGAACACCCACATAGCCCCGCTCTGTGCGAGGGGCGGAAGCCTGTCTGCCACTTCAGACATTAGCTTCAACACTCCACTGAAAATTCCGCACTCCCTTCCCTCCTCGGAGCTCACACCTCCCCGCACCTCCCCACTGCCCGCTCTGGAGCAATTTGTCTGCTGCCCATTAGTGCCACGGCCTAACCAAGGTTGTGCTTCGCTCTCTCCCCTCTGCTGCTCCTCTTCATCATCTTCTTCTCTTCTCCCCACTGGTTTTGTCTCTCATCCCTGTCCCCCCATTTCTCCCACTCTTTGGCATCCTCCTGCAGTTGCCTTTGCGGACCCAGTTGGGGTCAGAGTGGCTGGAGAAGCTCAGATACAAGGCAGCAGCACCGGGCTCTGGACCTGGGGGCTACTCTTGTGCCTCTCTCGGGGGGGTGGAATAGCCTGGCCGATGCCGAGGATCACACTCCCTGGTGGCCCAGCCTGTTTCCGCCCTCTCTCCATGGTGTCCCTTGTATGATTGGTGAGCAGCTGCTAGGAGTGTCCGCTCTTTATGAAGTCCTAGATGCACCCCACCGAAGGGGCCGCTGCAGCCCAGCATGAGCCCACCTGTGGGAGCTCACAGGTGCCCTTTCGCCTCCCTCTGCCCCACATAGCATGCCAGATACTGAATTATGCTTTGCTTTGATTCATTTAAGATGACTGAAGGGCCAGCAGAGACAGCATAATATCTGTAGGTTCACATCCTGGGCTCCCAACAGGGGAGCTGATGTAGTTCAGTGGTTGAGCATCTGCTCCCCATGTACGAGGTCCTGGGTCCAATCCCTGGTACCTCCTAAAAAAAAAAAAAACAACAAATTCTGGGCTATAGAGCCAAGTGGCCTGTGTTGCCTTGGGCAGGTGGCGCAACCTTTCTGTGCCTCAGTTTCCCCACCTGTAAAATGAGGATTCTAACCTCATGGGGTGGTTGTGAGGTTTACATGACTTTAATGCATGTTGATGAGCCTAGAACAGTGCTTGGCACACATTTTTAAAAATAAGTAACAATATGTTTAATTCTACATCCTTAATTTAAAAACTGAGATTGTTGTTCTCAAGCCTCAGGAGTCTCCGAGTTATAGTGGACAGAGCACACAGCCTTAGAGGAAAACCCCCCGTCGTGCTGCTTGAGGACTCCGTGAAATGACCAGTGGGAAGCTTCTTCTCAGTGCCTGGCCCCTGGAGAATCTCTGCCCATGAGGGTTATTATAGTTTTGTGTCCATTTTAAGAAAAAAAAAAATTCTAGGGACCTGGGTACAATCTAGCCCTGGAACCTTACATCTGGTAGTCTGTTATGAAAGAAGAGGAAGATGTTTTCAACATAGGCAACTTGAGCCACAGAAACGGATAAAGGTCCATAACTCATAGTGAAGGGGCGGCTGGTACGTTTGACCGAGCAGCCAGCGGGAGGCTGGTGAGTTAGGGCTGGACCCAGAGACTCTGGCTTGCTTGTGTCTCCCTTTCTCTCCTCCCTGGGGTGCTTTTAGTCCGTCCCTTCTAGAGACTCCCCGGATGGAGAGCTTGGGGTCTGTGTGCATCTGGGACTAGGACGCAAGGCCTTTGTAGTGCCGCTGTCCTCGCCTGTGGGTATTTCCAGAACAGATGAATGAAAGGCCAGCCCAGCCCTCAAGGGGGCTGCTCAGAGGTCAAACAGGGGCAGGCCCAAAAGGCAGCCCTAAGAATTGGGGGGCTGGGTACCGGTGCCAGTCGGCCCCTTCTCATGGTAGCCTCAGGCAGACACGCTCCCAGGCCTCATGCCTCTTTTGCCCTCTTTTCATCTTGGGCAGGAGTGAAGTGCAGTCAGAGTACAGAAAGGTGTCGGTGAGTGGAGGACTGGAATGGCATTTCCCAGCCAGCAGGGAAAGGCTGGCATCCTTGGCTCTCCAGGGCGAGGGCCTTTGTCCCCTACCCAAAAGTCCCTTGAGGCCCGAGGAGCCCCAGGATGGGCCTTCCTGGCTTCATCCCATGGCATTCCTCCCTTATGGGCTCTCTCTCCTCCATCTGCGTCCCCAGCATCCTGTTTGCTGACATTGAGGGCTTCACCAGCCTGGCGTCCCAGTGCACTGCCCAGGAGCTGGTCATGACCCTCAACGAGCTCTTCGCACGCTTCGACAAGCTGGCTGCGGTGAGTCCCCCTGCCCCTGGGTCCCCGAGTGCCCCAGCCTGGCCCACAGGGCAGCTTGACCTTGGTGGCCCTGTGACCAAAGACCCGCCGAGCCCCCGGGACAGCTCTGTGCTGGGTGTGCCCTGTGGGCGGGGCCCGCTGCTGGGCCGTGGTCCACGTGCCCCTTGCCAGCCTCAGCCACACACTCAGTTGGAGATGTTTTCCGAGTGTCCTCTGTCCTCAGGGAGAGTGTGAGGGGCCTTCCATGCCCACATTTGGGGGGGGGGGAAGGAGTATGCAGGTGATGCTGCCCAAACCCCAGAGTCGTTTCCATTTGGCTGGGGGAAAATTAGTGCCATAGAGTCCCTTTCCCCACGAGGTTGGCCCGAGTGATAAGAGTGAGTCTGAATCCCCAGCTGGCCTGCAGGCAGCCATGTGCCACCCACCAGAGGTTTCCAGAAAGGGAACTCTTCAACTTTCTGACAAAGTGGAAGTCATGCCCCACAGCAGGGAGTGGTGAACCATGTTTTCATTGATTAGGTCCCTATTTACACTTCTGCCATCCTTTCCCAGCTTTTGTGGCTTTGAGTAAAGCTCTGGACCTTCGCTGAGTCGTTATACGAAAGGGGCCGTTTATTGCAATGCCCACCAACTTGTGACACCAGACTGGATTGTGGCTGAGAGCAGGTGCAGGGCCTCTGAGGGCCTCAGATGGCGGCCTCACACCTACACTCTGCTAATTGCTTTTAGCACTGACCTTGAAGAAGGTGAATGGGAGCACGCCTGGCATTGGACGGGCCTCAGATGAGAGTCCAGGCCACATGGACACTTGACTCCCAGGGACCCAGCTTCGTGAAGTACTTTCAGGGAGCCAGATTTGGAGAGCTGTAACTGATGAATAATTACAGTCCCTCTCAACCCCAGTTCCAGGTTGATCGTGGCCTGCTGGCATGACCCTGCTGCGCCTATTAGTCGGCAGCAGCCGTGGGCAGGAGCTGAATGCCCGTGGGTGTTAGCATTCATGTGCTTGCTGGTTTCATGAATCTCTTTCATGAAAATCTCAGGCAGGCCTAATGCTGAGGGTCCATGTGAACTTGTGGTCGAAGGCCCTTTCTGCTTCAGTCTTTTGGTGAAAAAAGAAGAACCAGAAAATTGTTCATAGATGCTTCGGCCAAGATTCAGACTCTACTCCAGGGGCTGGGTTGGGACTGGGGGGAGCCTCCCATAAGCTGACAAGTCTGCCCTACTTGTTGAGCCACAGTGGACCAAGTGATTCTTGCAGTGGCTCATTAGCAGGGAGTCCTGAGCCCAAGAGGCTGGAATGCCTGCTCAGCTGCCCTGCTCCATCCCTCCCGCCCCCGCACCTCCTGAGGAGCCTCTCCCTGGGCTGGGATCATGCATAGTTCTGGCACAGTCTGTGCTCACTGCCCTAAAAGGCAAGCTATTCCACGCAGGGGTGAATCTCTTTGCTTCCCGTTTACTTCCCTCCCACTCCTCTATCCTACTATTTTTATTTTCAAAAATTAATTTGTTTTCCAGGAGAATCACTGTTTACGCATTAAGATTCTGGGGGATTGTTATTACTGCGTCTCTGGACTGCCGGAAGCGAGGGCCGACCACGCCCACTGCTGCGTGGAGATGGGCATGGACATGATCGAGGCCATCTCGTAAGTGCCCACCTCCAGGTGGACCTGCTGGCTGCCTGGGTGGACCCATGAGGCAGGGGAATGGTGGGTGAAGCTGTCTCCCAAGGACCACCCGGCCAAGCTCAAGGGTTGACATGCACTTCCAGGCTTTGTGCCATCTCCTGAGTGCCCTCTACCCAGACCAGCCTGGGAAGCTTTTCCCAGGGGAATGTATCCCGTAGGAAGGGAGGGCTGTGCAGGCTCAAGGTCCTCAGGATGGTGACGGGTCCCCTCCTCAGGAGAGGAGGAGAAGCTGGCATTTGTGGCATGTGCTGTGTGCTCTGCCAAGCGGGGGCCTTGCACTTCCAGGAAGGTGTAGAACCCACCAGCCCCATTTCTACCCAAATGGGAAGAGTTGGACTGAGAGGGGTTTAACAGCTTACAGGGTATTACCACTGGGTGGGTGGATTCAAACGCAGGTGCTCCTGTTTTAAGAGGATTGCTATCCTTTGTGGGAGCAATAGCAGGAAGAATCTTTTGGCCAGTGCTTGATCACTGCTAGTCATGAAAGGAGACCTGGTCATTGGAAAACCTGGATCATCCAAACTTACATGGGAGCGGGCCAGAGATTGCATCCAGATTCAGTTACATTGGATTTTAGAACCAGCCAGGTCACCGGGCAAAGGAAAAGCCACTAAGGGTAAGTCAGAGGTCAGAGCGGCCGGCAAGGGAGATGACTGGGTCCATTCGGCTTGAGCCAGTTCCGTTCAACAGCATTCACCAAGTGCCCACTGCCCACCTGGCGTGGACAGCCAGTCCCTTATCCTGGAAGCACAGTCTGTTGAGGGAGAGAGGCCGGTCTGCTCCTTGCTCTAATACAAGGCATATCGTGTGACACCCCCCCGCCCCAAGGTAAGAGAAGCCGAGTGTTGTGGGAGGGCCTAGCAGGAGGCAACTGGTCCCTGTTGAGGGCATCAGGAGAGGCTACAGGAAGGAGGTGGCCCTGGAGTTAAGTCAAAAGGGTAGAATGAGATCTCATCAACCGAGCAAGTTGGAGGCATTTTTGGATGGAAGGAGCAGCTCAAGTAAAGGTATTTGTAGAGCTGATCCCAAGACAAGAGAAATGATGGACGAGGCAAATCTTCCCTGAGCTGTCAGCCTCTCAGTGGTGGGGTGGGGCAGAGAGTGGGGGTCCTGCCCTCTGAGCCAAGTCAGGGTGTCAGAGTGGGGGGCATGGGGTCCAGGTTCCTAAAATGTGCAAATATTCATATGCCCCAGAATATTTGCATCCTCTTTCCCAGACCTGGGCAGGTTCACAAGACACATACTTGGAGATGTGTAACTTCCTTCCCGCCCCACTCCCACCACACACCCAGGGTGAGAGGTTATAAGTAAGTATCAGGGGCCTGGCCACATCTATTGGGGTTCCCTAGGAATTGCTGTGCATGTGGCGGGGATTGGACCCCTGGGGCATGGACCCCTGCACCTGCCTGGGCACCCCTTCTTTCCTGAAGAGGACACACGTCCTCTCTTGAAACTCAGTTAACCACCTTTCTCCATTATCTGCTAATGCTGAGGAAGCAGCAATGTGGATAAATCCAATAAACAGATAATCCAAAAGTCATTTCTGCCATACCCCCAAGAGCATTCTGTGAATGAGGTGTGGAGTGGCTATAACTTTCCTGTTTGGTTCATGTCTACACTGAAGTGCGTTTGCATTTTCTGAGCATGGTTTAATTGATAGAGGTAGTGATGGCCAGCGGGGCCCTAGGGGAGGGAGGTGCGGGCCTGGGTTTAGTGTGCAGGCGCCTCGCCACCTTGTGGCCAAACTAGGAAACGGCGCTTCTCGGCGTCCCGCTCAGGAGGACCAGGACAGAGCACCTGCCGCCTCCGCCCCCACCCCCAGCCCTGTGCTGCTGGCAACAGCCACCTTCAGGTAGAACAGTCTCAGACTCTGTATTTGTGCTGGATGGGAAAGAAATGCCTCTTTGACCCCTGCCCCTTTCAATGCCTCCCCTCCCCCTTCCCCACTCTGTGTGCGGGCCCCTGACCCTCTCCCAGCCTCACCCCTGCTCCATCCCCAGGTTGGTCCGGGAGGTGACAGGGGTGAACGTGAACATGCGCGTGGGAATTCACAGCGGGCGAGTACACTGCGGTGTCCTTGGTCTCAGGAAGTGGCAGTTCGACGTCTGGTCTAACGACGTCACGCTGGCCAACCACATGGAGGCTGGAGGCAAGGCGGGGTGAGTGAGCCCAGCCTCCGGGCCGGGCAGTGCGGAGCCCAGACTTGGCTTCCCACTCAACCCCACCAAGGGTGACCGTCCTGAAGAGGTGGGGCTGGCGTGGGGAGGAGGGGCTGGCAGGCACCTCGGGGTGTGGGGTTGGCAGAGATTTGACCAATTACTTGCACCACACCCTGGGCAAGCTGTGGTCTGGGAGGCCAAATCATAGGGGGCTTGTTCTCATCTTGCGGGGAGCCTTCGCCCAGAGGCAGAAGATACTTAGGTAAAAAATGGTGGCTTATGAGATGCAGCGGGTGTGGTAGAGTTCTGGAAGAGGGAGGAACCACTGGTAATTTCTGGGGTGACCAGAATACAAAGGAGGTGGTGGCATGTGAGCTGGCCCAGATGATGGGGTAGGATTTTGGATAGAGGAGGATGGTGAAGGTGGGGAAGGGGTAGGGTTGCTAGGTTGAGGGCACCGTGAGGAAAGGCACAGAGTGGGGAAACGCTGTTCCCAAGGAACAGAAGCAGAGCCGATGGCCTTTAGGGACCAGTGGGAGAAACAGTGCCTGTGTGAAGGACCCGAATGCCAGGCTGGGGACTTTGGACTCAATCCTGCAGGCAGTGGGGGCCATTGCTGGCTTCTGAGCAGGAGTGAGTGGGTTGCCAAGTTGATCAGATGGGAGGCAGTGTTCTCCTGTACAGGATGTTAGGTATGAGATGGTGTGGCTGAAGGGTGAGCAGGAAAGGGCCTTCTTACTAACAACGCGAGGGTTATTGGTTGGAATTGAGGTTGGTGTTCGTATTTGAGCCAGCATTTGGGGCCTTGGGATTTGAGTTGAGATTGAGCCTGGGATTGGAGTTTGGGTCTGCCAGGGGAGCTGAAGTTCTGAATTCCCGTTATCTGCCCTCCCCACCCTGTTTCCCACCCAACCTGTAGACGCATCCATATCACCAAGGCCACACTCAACTACCTGAACGGCGACTACGAGGTGGAGCCAGGCTGTGGGGGCGAGCGCAATGCCTACCTCAAGGAGCACAGTATCGAGACCTTCCTCATCCTGCGCTGCACCCAGAAGCGGGTCCGTGGGGGCGGGGCTGAGGGCCTCCATTCTTTGGGGGAGAGAGGCATTTCCTTGGCCTACTGCCCCCTTCTCTTCTTCCACTCAAGTAAGGTCATGAATCCCATATGCAGTTGTGCTTCCTGCATCTCGGGATGGCCGTGAGAGTTAGAGCAGCCTGGCAAAGGCTGGTGGCAAAGAGCAGGTACTGTCATTTTGCTTATGTTGCAAAACTGCAACGGGCCTTCCGGCAGATAAATTAGCAACAATGCATCAGATGGCCTCAAGATGGCAATGAAGCATCAAGGAAATCTGTGTATACCAAATATTTTCTCTCCATCTCTTTCCTTTTCTTTGCCTTTTACTAGGTGGATATTTGTCCTTACTTATCGCTCTGTTTTGTAGATCAGTGTGTGTCTTGGCATGTTCCTATGTGTCTTTGTTTTTGGAGCCTCTCTCTTTCCCCCTTTCTAGTCTCTTTTTCTTCTTCCTTTTGTCTGAGCCCAGACTTGCCAAGATATAGAGTTATTAGCAGACTTCAGTGTTCTATTTTTGATACTGTCATGTTCCATGTTTTTAATTTTTAAAGCTAATGAAGAGAACATTTTCTATTTCTCCCTAGATTAAAATGCCTTTCACTTATGAATATTTCAGCTGAATTTATCTGTTGGTCATTGCCCTCTGATGGAGAAAAGCTTCCTAGTTCCTTTCCTAAGAAGTTGGACTAAAGACAAAATTAAGCTGTGAGAAAAGTTCAGAGAAACTGTTGGGTGATAGCAATAATGTGTTGTTAAATAAGGGAAGAAGAGCCCCTACCCTGGAGGGCCCTGCGCCCTGGCTGGAGGGGCCCTTTGAGGTTGCTGATCAGGTCCCTCCACAGACACCAGGGAAGGGGCACAGCAAGATTCAGGCCACTTTGGGGAGAGCCCCGAGTGGCTCAGTTGACACATTTTGCCCGTTTGCTTGTTATTTGGTGTAAATGAACCGAGGGCCTCCCAGCCCTGTTCCCCTCCCTGCTCTCTGCCTCTGTCTCCGTCCTGCTCCAGTTCCCACCTTCCTGCCCCTGCCCAAGCGGAGGGCGCACCCTCCACCTTAGGATCTCTAGGTCTTGGTTTGCTCAGCTTGACAAGTAGTCCAGAAAGGATGAAATGGAGGCAGACAGGAAGAGCAAGTGAGCCCTCCTCCTCCACCCCCCACAGCATCCACGGAGGAAGGCTGGTGACGATGGGCTCCTGTCCTGGAGCTCAGTGAGGGGTGGGAGGGAGGTCCATCTGCACCCTCTCAGTGTCTCTCCAGCCCTCACCTCTTGCTCCGTGTGGATGGATGGATAGACAGACAGACAGGCAGGCAGGTGTAGATGCCAGGGAGCATGTTGGCCCATATGCAAGTGGCTGAGTCTCTGTGTATTTGTACAGCCCTTGAACCTCATGATTTAAATGGCCCAGACCTCTACCCTCCCTGCTAGAACTTGCCTGTTCTGGAATAGTTGAGTGGAGATGGTAATCTCCTGTCTCCTGTCCTTCCACCAACCAACTGGACACCTTCAGGTTCAGGCTCTACCAACCTCTGAGGCTGTAGGAGGAGCCTGCCCTGCCTCAGGCTTGAGGCCCCAGGGTTGAGCTCAATGACAGATGTTTCCAAGCCCCTTGGCTTTCTCACAAAACCAGCTCTCATCATCTTGTTCTACCACTCTTGTTCTGCCAGCCAGGGCTGCAGTTGGGGAGTTTGAGGAGATTTAGGATCTTGCAGGGGTGGGGGTGGGATGGGGTTTCTAGGATCTTGGTAGAACTCTGTGCTCCAGGGCTGTGGAGAGAAGAGAGGGGCAGCTGTCTTAGTCTTTTGCCTCATTCTTGGGAGGAATAAGAAGCTGCCTACTTGGGCTTCTCTGGTGGACCTCTGCCCACAGGCTGTTGCTTCTCTGTTGCTCTCCCAGAAAGAAGAGAAGGCCATGATTGCCAAGATGAATCGCCAGAGAACCAATTCCATCGGGCACAACCCACCACACTGGGGAGCTGAGCGCCCCTTCTACAACCACTTGGGTGGCAACCAGGTCTCCAAGGAGATGAAGCGGATGGTGAGCAGCTGGGGATGGGGTGATTCCACACTGTGAGGGCTGGACCAGGTCCCTCCTGTTGCCCTAGGAAATGTGAAGATCCATGGGATGAAAACTTGGAAGGGGGCTCAGCCCAACTTTGCAGGAGCCATAGCTCCTGACTTCTGGCCCTAGGCTCTTTCCACGAGCCCCACCATCTCTTGGCATGCCTAATTCGGCTTAGGAACAGAGCAGCGAGGCCTCTTCCTCCCTCTCTCTTGGCAGCGCTTGCTGGCATAGGCAAGAAGCAGGCCTGTCTGGTGGGGTTCTGGGTCCAGCCAGAGCTGTCTCTTGGCAGTGTCCAGTGAGGCCCTTGGGAAGTGGGGCACCCGCTTGCCAGACCCCCTTCCAGCACCTACTGCGTGTCCCAGGCAATTGAAACCACACCCTTCAGCTCAGTTGCCCAGGAACCATGCCAGTGCTGTTTGGCAGGTTCCAAATGAGGGTCCCCTTTGCCCTCTGCTGAGGGACACACCCCTACTAATCCCAGCCTTCTGGTGGGAGAATACAGGCTGAATGTGGGGAGGCCATGCCTTCAGGGGACCCTGCCTGCCTCAGGGACAGACCCCCCGCCCCAGCCACTGCAGCAACACTGGGACTGGCTAATCCAGGGAGGCTGCCTAGGTTGTCACTGTGGAAACTCGGCTGTGATAGAAAGGTGAATTCAGGGAGTGGGGAAAAGAGGAAGAGGGATGAAAAGAAGTCAAGCTGCAGTAGCAGTCCTTTCTTTGGCTCTGAGAGCTTGTCTTCTGCGTGTCAGGCATGCTTCTCAGTTTAAGGGCAGCTGTGGTTCCTCCAGGTGGGAGTCTACCCACACCGAGGAAGGGGTGAGGAGGGAAGAGGTACAGGGAGGGTCATGGAGCCACTTTGTCCCCACAGAGCCATGGTAGGGATAGATACAGGCACTAGGATCCCAAACTTTGGGGTCTGTGGATCTGCGTACCTTTAAGTTGCAGCAGGTGGGATTAGAGATAGACTCCATGGGACAAGAGCCCGGGGCCTGGAGTAGGGGACAGGCTGGGGATCCAGGCACTCTGCTCCTTGCTAACAAGGAGCAGATGACACAGGTTTAAGGAAAATGTACAGGAGCAAAAAATAATTCGAATCAAGACCCTCATTTTAAAATTTGACGGCAGCTCATGGGAGGCCAGGGTTAGGAGGGAGCAGAGTCGGGGAAGCCTGGCCTTCCACCAAGGCTTTGAACTTGGACATCCATAGACCTGGTCAATGTCTGCAACGGGTTCCCATCATCACTCCCCCTCCGACAAAGGCCCTCCCCAAAGCAAAGAGCAGTTGGCAGACCCCTCCTGTTCTCCCCTCCTTATGGAGCTCCTGCAGAATCTGCGTCCACATCACCAGGGAGGTGAAGATGAGGGAGAAGGGGAAGAGGGAGGCTCTCATCCAAGTGGAAGGAGCCAGAGGACAAGGGGAACAGAGGCAGGAAGATAGGGGACCCATGGGTGAGGGGGAGACGGAGGGGGAAGATAGGGACTAAGAAGAGTAAGGAAGGGATGAGGGAAGAGAGGGAGGCAGAGAGGTGGAAAGGAAAAAGAGAGCAAGAGGGAAAAGTGGGAAGTAAATCACTTCATTTAAAATCCTTGGAGAATTGTTTCTTTTCCCCCGGTAATATTTGGTATAAGCTGAAACTGCAGCTATTTCAGAGTCTCCAGAGGCGCTTTGGACTAGCAGCACTGGTTTGGCAGAAGTATTCATCATGGTTAGGACCAGGAACCTTGGAAGAATTAGCAGAAGGGCTGTAACTGGAGAAAGGACAGGCTCGGGGGAGACCGGGGCTGCCGGCCCCGTCTGTGGATGTGAGCTGGGCGGTGCTGATTGCTTGCGTGGCTGGGAAGGGCACGCTTGCAAAGAACAGGGTCAGGGGAGACCTGTGCAGCAGCCCGTGGGAGAAGAGTCCCCCTCCTGGCTGGGCAAGGTATTGCCGGAGGGAGCCCAGTGTCCAGTCAGAATCTCTGGTCTGGGGAATGGGGCAGGTTCACGAAGGAAGTCCAGGCAAGCGCTGCCTTCCATGGGGGTGGCCCCAGTGCTGGGGGGAAGAGCAGTGGCCTCGCCAGCACACTTGGGCCTCAGGGGAGAGCCAGCCTCACTCCTGGCTCCTCCGGTGTGGGCCAGCCCGAAGGGCCACGGCCTCTGCTCTCGCTTTAGGTCCAGGAGGGAGGGACCAGGAACCAAAGAGAACCCCTGAGCTGGGCTGCTCCCCAGGAACCCTCTGATGGTCCTCCTGGCCTGGCCGGGAGCGCTTCAGTGACTTGACCCATGGCCCTAGAACTAGTAAGTAGGTAGTGGAACTGAGCTTTGGCCGCAGTCTGTTGGACCATGTTCTTAATTACCCTTCCGCTGTGGTTTATGGACCAAAGTGTTTTCTGGGCCTGTTGGCCATTCACGTTCTTAACCTGATGCTGAGCCCTCACAGCCACCCGGCATCCTGCACGGGGAGAATGGACTCTGCTCTTGGCTCAGCCCAGGAAGGAAACATGGGCCCCCAAGACCAGCTCCAGCAGATACTCAAAGGAGCACAGGGAAGAGTCAGAAACAGGTGTACTAAAAACACGTCAAATATATTCTGGAGCTGTGGTGATCAGCATATGTCTAATATAACTTGCTGGTCCTCAAGTCCATAGTAAAATCATTGCTGGTTCACGTGACAGAATCAAGTCCTGCAGAGAGCTGTGCCCATCCAGGCACCCTGCTGCCCAGCCATGCCGGTGCTCTTGGGGACTTGGGGAACACCAGGCCTGGGCCCATCCCTTGGAGGGAGCCCCATTTGATGTTGAGTCCAACCCCAGGCCCCGTGGTGGGGACAGGCAGGGACCCAGGACCAGAGGAAAGAGATGCCAACTCCTCTGGCTTAGAGCTGGGACAGTGAAGCGGGATGGGTCCTGCAACCTGGAGGGAGGGCCTGGAGGTTCTCAGAGGACAAGGAGGAGAGGGGGCTTGCCAGGTCAGACATCTTCCAGGATGGGCTGGGCAGGGGCTGGGTGGGGGCAGCCTGGGAGTTCCTCCCTGCGGGGGAGCAGAGAGAGAGCCTCCTTGATGCCACGTGGACTCTGCATCTGCTTCAGTGCCTGGCAGCTCTGGCTCACCAAGACCAGCTTAAACCCCACTTTTGTATTTTTAAACTATGTCCTCAGTGGGAATAGGGAGAGTAAGTTTATTTGGGTTTTGGTTCAACCAGCATTTGCTGAACTCCCCGTTTGCCCAGCAATATATTGGTCCACGCTGGGCCACAGAGGGGAGGGCTCGTCCTGTCTGTCTTTGCCTGGCAACCTGAGCCTTACCTGAAATTGCGTTTCCTGGGACTGCTTGTTGATCGCCTCCTCCGCTGCCAACCCAGATTTCGCCCCATTCCCATTTTAGGGAACCCTCCATTCTGCCAGAACTCACACTGGCCATGATATACATACACATCTATCCTTTCCTGGACTTTGTAAATGAACTCTAAATAAGGTGTTGGCTTTTGCAATCAGCCCTCACCTCTGCCTGTGTAAATGAACAACAGAACAGTAGGCAACCCATGGCAGGCGGGTTCCTCGCTTCCTGAGTCCCCAACTACTCTGGCCTTGGAATACATCGGTTCCAGATACCAGAAAAGTTGGTGCATGTCACTGGACGTTTACTTTTTTAAAGTGCAGAAACGGTGAACTCCCATAGGTTTGATGTGTATGCAGTGTGTGTGTGCAGCTTAGTGATTTCTTTTATTTCCATCTGAGTAAGCGGCAGAGCTGTTGAGAGGACCTTCTGACCCCAGAGTCCAGGGAGAGGAGAGGTTTTGGGAAACGTGGACGCAGTTGGTTGTGGGACCAGGAAGTGCTTAGACACATGGGTTTTGCCAGTAGATGAAATGAACTCACGGTCCATCCCCAGCATCCAGCACAGAGCCTGTCCCATAGGAGGAACCCAGCATGATTTGTCAAATGAAGGAAGGGAGAAAGGAAGGAAGGAGGGGAGGAAGCAAGGAAAGAATGACGAGCCCCCCTATGTCCAGGCTCCTTGCTGAACTAGACAGAGAAAATGAGCTGCAGCCTTCCTGCAGCGTCCGCCTCCCAGAGCCTCTGTGTTGGAAGTTCTCTGTTCTTTTTTTTTTTTTAATG
Source organism: Cabassous unicinctus (assembly GCA_029593785.1). NCBI lineage: Eukaryota > Metazoa > Chordata > Mammalia > Cingulata > Chlamyphoridae > Cabassous > Cabassous unicinctus. The sequence continues at coordinate 25,183 of JAQZBX010009922.1, forward strand.
AGGTCCCGGGGATTGAATCGCAGTCCCTCCATATGGTAGATGGACGCCGAACCTCTTGAGCCACATCCGTTTCCCACGTTTGTTTTTTTTTTCTCTGTTCTCATACTCCCCTCTCTCTCTCTCTATCCATCTCTTTTAGGGCTTTGAAGATCCCAAGGACAAGTGAGTAATAATACTAACTTCTTTATTCCTGCCCTCTCAATCTGGGAGCTATCTCCAAATCTACCTTATAACTTGGTTTTCCCACACTCCATGGGAAATGATCCCACATACGGTCCTGGGTGGGAGTGAGTGGAGCCCACCATAGCTGATTCGTTGTCAGGCAGCGTCCACCAGACACGCCAGAGCCCCAGGGCTGCCCGTTTTATCTCCATCACACACACACGTACACACGACACAGGCATGTGCACAAGTCACACACACGTGCACACAGACACGTGCCTCCCTCAGGAGAGTGCAGCCCTTGTACCTCCGTCACCAGCGCCCCGAGGGAATGCCCTCCTCTTCCCTCTCCTGTTCCCAGTTCTCAGGGACTTTGAGAAATTCCACTCGAGGTCTGGACTTCTCCCTGAGAAATAGGGGCTTTAAATTTAGCTCCCAAAGATCATGAAATCTACCTCCTGAAGAGCACCCTGAGCCAGGCTGAAGAAACCAGGCAGGTCACAGTCTCGGCGACAGAAGTCTCGCCTTCCAACCTCAGCCTTCCTTCTAGAGGAATACAGGGGTGATACAGCTGGAGGATAAAGAGCAGAGACTGCTAACCTGTAAGGGAAAACAGCTTAACCCTCTATAGTCACGCACAAAGACCAAGCCAGTGTGAAGTTCCCGATAGAACCAGAAAGCCTTATTGTTCCTGAGGCCCTCCAGCCAGCAGGTTTGAGACTCAGCAGTTTTCTCTGCGTCCCTGCAGAAGGTGGCATGAGGGCTTTGGCTCCTGGCCGACCTCATCTAGACCCCCAGCTTCCCGTCCCCGTATTAGCGGTAGCGGGATGCTTTTAGGCGGCTGCCAGGCCTCTCTGGTCAGGCAGAGCTGGCCCTCTAGCGCGCCCCCTGGTGGTTAGCCTGCCTTGTGTCTTCTTCCTGCTCCCCAGGAACGCCCAGGAAAGTGCCAACCCTGAGGATGAAGTGGACGAGTTTCTGGGCCGGGCCATTGATGCCAGGAGCATCGACAGGCTGCGGTCTGAGCATGTCCGCAAGTTCCTCTTGACCTTCAGGGAGCCTGACTTAGAGAAGAAGGTAAAGGACCCGGGGTTGGGGGGAACCTGGACAGGCTGGGGGCAGGGTGACAGGACCGCTCCCTCCTCTGTGTCCAACTGTCCAAGTAGCCCTTCTTGTCACCTCAGTTTCCCCAGCATGTATTTCAGGTTCTGAAATGTATTTCAGGTTCTGAAGGCTCTGCTACCCAGGGAGATGGGGGGTCTCAGGAGAGTTCTTCTGTTGGAAGGAATAATGTTGTGATTATTGAACCTTTCTGTGCCTCAGTTTCCTTATCTGGAAAACAGGATATTTAATATGCCTACCTCATAGAGTTATGGTAAGGATTAAATGAGTTAATACATGTAAAACACAAAGAACAGAATCTGCCACATAGCTTGTGTTCAATAAGTGTTAGTTGCTAGTCACTTCTATTATTATTAGTAGTAGTAGTAGTAGTATTATGAAAAATGTCTACCCAATTTGCTTTCGGAACCTCAAAGTAGTAGAGTGGGAAGGGGCAGTCGATATTTTTTGTCTCATCCCCTTACATTGTGAATGAGAAAACTAAAGCTCAGAGTGGTTGGGTGATTTGCTCTAGGCCACCCAGCAAAGGAGTGACTGAGCTAGACCGGCCCCCTGGTCTGGCAGTTCTTTTCCCACCTCGTCACAGGCCTCCCCAGTGTTCAGTTAAAAATGAACTCACCTGACCTGAGGTCAGCATTAAACGAGACAAACTTACCGAGGAGGGGAAAGCCCATGAAGGGACAATAGTTATGTTTGCCAGCAGTACATGGAGCTGACTTATGGATTGTCCACTCGGGGGGCACTCTGCTGGTGCTGACCGCTCGTGTGGCTGGTTGCTGCCGTGGGGAAGAGCTGGCGCTGAGAGTCAAGATCCTGGATCTTGTCCTGGGTATTCCACTAAGAAGCTCAGTCACTTTGCACAAGTCCCATCAACTCTCTGAGCCCCACCTTGCTCATCTCTAAAGTAGAAGTGACAACAGTCCTGGGCCTACCTGGGGCTGCTGTGAGAATGAGCCACAGTGCTCATAGACCCTTGGCACATTTCCCAGAACATTGCAAATGCTCGAAAGTTGTAGCCGTGATCATTCTACATTATTCTAACAGTGACCTGACTGCAGATAGTTTCTGATTCGACACATTGCAAGCCTCCCTTCCACCGCCCTCCCTCCCTATGGCACCACCTTATGGTGATTTGGATTGATCCCTGGTGGTCTCCCGCTGCTCCTTGGGTCTTACCTGTCCTGAGAGTGGGCTGCACAAATGACCAGCTCCGAGCGGCTGCCCTGAGTGCCTGGGACGGAATCCAGCTGGAGGAGGCCCTGCCTGCTGCCTCCGCCCCCTCACTGTGTCCTCCCCCTCTCAGTACTCCAAGCAGGTGGATGACCGATTTGGTGCCTATGTGGCGTGTGCCTCGCTTGTCTTCCTCTTCATCTGCTTTGTCCAGGTCACCATCATGCCCCAGTAAGTATCCCCGTTCCTCCTGGACTTTCCTGGCTGCAGGGACTCCCGGAGGTGGGAGGGGGTGGTTGTTCAGAAAGGCAGGGAGAGAGGTTTCCAAACGTGTCCTCAGTGGGACTGGGAAGCCAGGGGTCTGATATCTCCATGAGAAGCAGGCGATGTGCTCATTCCAGGGTGGAAAACTTCTCCCTGGGCACTGCTGTTCAGCTGCACAAGAGATTCCTTTTCATCACTTTATCATCTCATCTCCCATTTTAACCCAAACCATTGTTACCCTGTTGAATCACCCAGCTTACTCACCAGGCTTGTAGATTCGGAGTGACCTTTGGTTCTTGCAAAAAAAGTCAATACATCTTCAAAAGATAGAGATTTTCCTGCTTTGGATATCTCAAATAATGTATTTCAGGTTCTGAAGGCTTTTCTCAAAGAGGTGCTCCTGAGAACTGGCTGTGTCACTGAGAGAGGCTCTCAGCAGGCAGTGGGCTTTAGAGCTGGAGTGTTTGTTAGCTAGTCATTCACATTAGAGTCGCACCTTGGAGAGAACGAGAACTGCCATAATATATATAATATATATATAATTTTTATTAACACAAAAGTAATATGATTAGTATAATCAACACCAGTATAGCCATTGCCTAGATATATAGTTAATATTTTCAATATTTGCTTCATCTATTCTTTCATGGTAAATTTTAGGATATTTCACCCCTACCCTTCAATATATATATATATATATTTTAAGGACATTTTCTCCTTAACCAGAATACTTTATATACGCAACAAAATCAGCACCAATTCTCTGCCATCATCTACTATCCAGTCCACCTTCTGATTTCCACAATTGTCCCCAAAATGTCTTCTACTCATAGTTTGTTCATAGCAAGGATCTACTCAAGATCCACTGGCTGCATTTGGTAATGTCTTACAAGTCTTGCTTAATCTGGAAGAGTCTCCCCACCCCCACCCCAAGACTTTTATTTTGAAATAAATTGAGACTTACAGAAGAGTTGCAGAAGTAGTACAGAGAGGTCCTGTACATCCTTCATCTATCTTCTGCTCACGTTATCCACTTATATGACCATAGCACAATTATCAAAATTAGGAAATTACATGGCAGCAATACCAGCGACTGATCTACAGACTTTATTCAGTTTTTCCCTTATGTTCCTTCTTCTGTTCCAGGAACCACTCCAGGACCCTGCATTGCATTTCCTTGTTATATCTCCTTAGCCCCCTCCAGTCAGTGGCAGTCCCTCAGTCTTTCCTTGACCTTGGCACTTTTGAAAAGTACTAGTCAATTATTTTGTAAAGTGTCTCAGTTTGGGTTTGTCTGGTGTTTTCTCACGATTAGATTGAGGTTATGCACATTTAACAAGAATCCCACAGAAGTGATGTGGTGTCCTCCTCAGCACACCATATCAGGAGGTACACAATATCTGTGTGACGTATTGCTCAACACCTTTTACTTTTAATTGCATTTATTTTTGAAGAGCTGCCCCTTCCACACACACAATCTGCTGCGTCTCTGTCATGATACCACAGGTAAAAACCAGACACCGGCAGCCAGCTCCACTTGGTTCCACAGCTGATGCTTGTTGCCCATTGCAGCAAGGCTGTCAAGGCTGGTGGGAGTGAGGGACCTTATGGCATAGAACCCCATTTTTCTGGATCAAAATGGAGCCACAGGTCTAAATAAGCAACCTAGACTTTACACCACATTGCAACCACTGTTCCCTTAGTGTAGGTGCATAACCCTGCCTCTTGGCCACTTTTCCCCCCACCCTGCGGCTTCAGGTGGGGGCTGGGTTATCCCAGTTACCTGCTCTGCCTCCAGTGTCTCACTCTCTCCTCTGGCCACAGCTCTGAGTTGCCAAGGCATCGGCAAAGGTCACTCAGTAGTCCTCTCCTCTCTAGGGAAGCCTTACAAGCTACTTTTAAAAGTGTTTCATTCCCTCTGAAAAGACTTCTTTCCCCTTTCTGTTTAAGTCAGCTAAATGCTGACTTCTGGGGAAGCCTAGAACAAAGAAGCTGTTTGAACACCTCCCTGGAGCTGTTCACCTGCCTTTTCAAGTCCTCCATTTGCCTTTAACCTGCGGCATCTCCAGGCCCCTCTTCCTGGAAAGAGAGAAGGAATCCCTGTGGCCTCCTGCTGGGATGATGGGGTTTGCTGGACCTCGGCCAGCCCCTGTCCTCAGCAGGGCCAACTGGAAGTTTGAGACTGCAGCTCTTTTGTCTGCGATTCCTGTTACTTGTGATCTACCTCTTGAGAAGGAGGGGCAGGGGAGATACTCACATTTTTCTTGTTGAGCCGGCTAAGAATAGGGGAGCAGAATCTGCGCAGGACTTAACTGTGGGGGCCAGGCAGGGGGAAGGGGACAAAGTTCAGGGACTCTGCCCCTCTCAAAGGACACATCACCCCTGCTTCCCACAGAGTGGCTGGCTGGGCTGCTGACAAATGTTTCTCTCTAAGTGATGGCCATTTATCAAGTCAATTTTCAGCCTTCATGGTTATTACCAGGTGCTTTTAAAAAATGGGTCCTTCCAAGTTAAATGAAGCCAGGCTGAAGATAGCTAAGAAATACACAAAATTTCGACCAGGTGTCACATGATTCTGTGCTCCCTGCCGGCTCCCACCAGGAAGGTGACAGGAAAGTGGGAAGGGCAGGGATAGAGGAGAAGGGTTCCCAAACAGCTCCGCACAGCTTTGTGAGCTCATCTTGAGAACTCGGGGCCTAGAAAACATGGGCAGTGGGTTTAGAGGAACCTGAGCTACTCGTGCTTCCTTCTCTGGGGATTTCAGAGCCCCAGGCCCGCTGGAGGTGTGACCTGAGGTCCTCAGAGCCTGCGGCATGCCCCCAGAGCAGCTGCAGACCCTCCCTCACCGCCATCCTCCCCGGGGCCTGCCCGGAGTTCCTCAGCCTCCTCTCTACTTCCAGCTCCGTGTTTATGTTGAGTCTCTACCTGACCTGCTTCCTGCTGCTGACCCTGGTGGTATTTGTGTCTGTGATCTACTCCTGCGTGAAGGTGAGTCCAACTTTCGCCCCAATGTAGGGCCTCCTTAAGGGATTGTTGAGGGAAAAGCCTGGAGCCTGGCTCTGGGCCAGGGTTGACATGCCGTGTGGGTCCAATCTCTTTAGAGCCGGGCTGTCGTCAAGTCCCACGCCCCAGCCTGCTTCCCCCCCAGGAGACAGCCCTGCTTTCTTCATCCCACAGCTTTCAATGCATACCGTAGCTACAATGGCCTCTTTTTTTTTTTTTTAATAATTTATTGAAGTATATCATTCATACATGAACATACACAAACTATAAGTGTTTAGTAAACATTGTGAACTTACAAAACAAACATACATGACATCATACAGGGTTCCCACACATCACCCCCCCACAAATACCTTGCATTGTTGTGAAACATTTGTTAATAAATTATGAAAGAGTATTGTCAAAGTATTACTATCAACCATAGTCCATATCTTACTCCCCCACACATTCCCTTTTTTTAAGGATTTATTTATCTATTTACTTTTATCCGTTTTTACCACCACCCCCATTTTTGCTGTTTTTGTGTCCACCCTCTGGGCAACTCTCTGTGTCCATTTCCTGCCCTCTCTTCTCATCCTTCTCCTCCTGTCTTCACTGGGATTTGATCCTCAGAACCTCCGATGTGGGAGAGAGGCGTCCTACCACCTGCACCACCTTAGTTCCTGGTTTTTTAGCGCGTCTTGTCTTGGCTCTCGCTTGTGTCACTCTCCTGTTATGTCATCTTGCTGTGTGGCTCATGGGGCCTGATGGCACACCCGTGCCCAGGGCCTGACAAGCGTACCCACGCATGGGGCCTGGCGGCACACCTGCACACGGGGCCTAGTGGCCCACGTGCCTTCTATATTTTTCTTTTTTTTTAAATTTTTACCGGGAGGTCCCAGGGATCAAACCCAGGTGCCTCCATATGGGAGATGGACACCCAACCATTTGAGCCACATCTGTCCCCCTGTTATATCTCTTAAGGTTGACCAAAGATACCTAGAGTTACAGTCTTTTCCCATAAAGGATGGTCATATAATAAATCAGGCTTAGTTTATCACCAGCATTCCAAAAACCAGACCTAGGGAGAAAAACTAGGTCTGGGGACACATGCATGGTTTCTAATATAGCAAATGTTTAGCCTGCCCTGATTATCACAAAATCAGGACAGCATACGATGGCCTCTTAAGGGTTCTTTGCTGAACCCTTAAGGGTTCTTAGATTTCAAAAGAATCTAAGTTATGAACTGAGGCAAAGATATTATTTTGTTGTTGTTTCAGGCATTTTGCTTATTCAAATCTGTATCCAAGCTACATGTAGCCTACAATTTTTTAACTAGAACCTACACTTTTCTGTTAGCTGCTTTGGTAAACCCAAGGTATACTGACTCCATTTGGTTTGTGCTCCCTGACTTGTGTGTGTATCTGGCGGTGGGGGAAGGAGGAGGAGGGCTGGTTCTGCCCCCACCTACATCTGCCTGTGCTGGCCATTTTGAGTTAGTCTACTTGGGCCGGTCTAGTGAAGTCTTTCCCCACTGTCCAAGGTTATTTATGATAAATCATTCCTGCCTCATGGTATACTATTGAAGCTCCCTATTTTGTTATCAATGTCAAATTCAGTGAGCTTGTTCTGGATTCCTTTACCTAACCCAGCAGTTTTCATGCTTTCTTTGAGCAGGCCTCTGGTTCCCCAGGGGGAGGCCCACCTCCCTGCCCCCCACTGTCCCCCTCACCCTTCAACCAGGGGAGCCTGCTTCCTTCTCAGGGATGTAGGACCTCAGTAAAGAGTGTCTAGAAAAAAGGCTGGAACCAGGATCAGGGCCAGGAGTTGACATGTGGAACAGACTCTGACAATACCTCGGTCCTTGCTGTGTCCTTCCCTCCTAACTGCTGGTCAGATAAAAAAAAAAAAATCTGGACTTGGTAAGGAGAGACTTTATTCAAAAGGATTATTGCAAAGGGGGAAGGGGGCAACAGGGAGAACGCTCTGACCGTAGGCCCACAGGTATCTCAAGAGTTAGGCAAAAAGTGTTTTACTTTTATAGAGAAGAAGAACCGGGTGTAGGGAAGTGGGGTGAAAGGTTGGTGTGATCAGGTAGTAGGTCTGAACATATTTTATGCAGAAGCACCCTATTTTCTTGGGAAGCATCCTTAAAGTTCAGTGGACTGGAGGAAGGAGAGAAGCTTAACAAGCATTTTGTTCAGTTGCTCAGTAGGGACGAGCAGTTCAGCTAGTCATTTATGAGGCAAAGAATGGGAATGTGTCCAACCTTGTCATAGGTAAACACAGGGGGCATCCATGCATCTTATCTGAGTCAAGAGGGATGGGGTGCAGCACGCCGTTTTCCAGAATACAAAGGGTGGGGGGATTTCTTAACCTTCATTGCTTTCCAGGATCATGGAGTTCAGGTAAAAATTTAACATTGCCACTCTGATAAACCATCATCTCAGTATTTACCTGCCTTCTAAAAAGTAGAACCCAACCTGAAAAATTGTTTGTAGTGTGGACTCATCTTCCATTTCATTATTCTTCCTTCCCCTTTCATGTTGTGGATTAAACTGTTTGCACATTAGGACGTGAACTAGGCAGCTCTTATCTTTTAACATCTATGCAACAGGGAATATTAGCCCATTCTTTCCCCTGATGCTGGACATTGGCTTGTCCATGAGCACGTGCCATTGACCACCATCACACATTGACCAAAGGCAGATTGACTAGAAGTTTATTTTATCTTCTTTTTTGGTATTGATGTGGACTAATTTTCAGTGTCATTCTGTTTTCCCTTTGAGAAGACTTGCTCTTTACCAGAACTCAGAAGTTTTTCATCTTAATCCCACAATTTCAACCTAGGTTTTATGCCACATTGCAACCACTGTTCCCTTGCAGTGGCTTTCCCATGAGAGTCAACCATTCATTCCATAATTGCCCCAAGGTACAGGCTCTGCTGATCCAAATCTAAGGGGTTCCCACCAGGCACAATTTCTTTATTTTATTTAGTTTTCCATCTTCCCCAAACAACTTGGACTTACTTCCTCACATTGTTCACATTTCAACCTTTCATAAGACAGAGGCTTGAAGAAAATGATGAGATGTATAGATTGAAATCCTGGGCTTCCTCTCTGTCAGGGTGCAGGGTTTTCCCTGGTCCTTTCTGTGCCCTGTTAGAAGGCTTTCTGCTTCTTCCTTACTAAGCCTTCCGACTGCTTTTTTATCTTGGGTCTGTGTAATCTTTTCCTGGCACAGGGTGGCCTAGTTCACACACACCCTAGGTTTCTCAGAGCGGCGGATCTGCTGCCTTGGTCTTCATCTTGTCCTGAAGTTCTAGCCCTGCTTCTTGGGGCACTCAGCTGTCTTCTGGAGCCCCAGCCAGCTCTTGGATGCCCCGAGTGATCGTTCCCCCAAGTGCTTCCTTCTGGCTCCCCATCCCTGGCAATGCTGTCTTCAAGGACAGTCTGTACATCTGCACACATCTCTGTCCGTACCTTAGCATCTTTGATGACTTGGGCCTCCAGAACCAGCAATTTGGGACTTGGCTACAGAGAAGCCCAATGGGAGGACTCTACTCCATAGCAGGGGTCTGTGTGTGTCTGTGTCTGTATTTAAATCTTCATTGTACAGCTCCTGGCATCGGTGATCAGAGCCTCCGCTAGGCCCTATCTGCCCCGGGCAGCCACCAGGAGCCTCCTCTCCTCTCCCCGCAGCCTGGAGGTAGCTACAGCCCACCAAGCTGGATGTCCTGTCTACTACTCTGTCGTGACTCCTGTCTACAACAGGGTCTTACTGAGCCACCAGCACCCCTCATCTTTTCCAACCTGCGTGGGCTTTAGGATTCCCACCCGCATGTTTCCACCAACGTGCCCAGGGTCATGTTTTGTCTATTAGGACAAGGATGTGTTGTCGCCATGTACATGTTTTCTTGGGGGATGGAATTCCAGAGGCATATTACAGGTTCCTGCCATGGCTGGTGAGTCAGGCAGTCGAGGCTCCAGATCCCAGCTGTACCACTTTTAGCTGTGGCTCCTCAGTCCTCTGAGACTCTAGGGTGGCTTTTATTACATCCACTCTGCAGATGAGGAGCCTCTGGGGCCCAAAGAGTTTGGGCAACTCTCCCTAGGTCCCAGAGCTAGGAGGTGATAGAGCTGGCATCTAAACCTGGGTGGCTCTGATTCCAGAGCCCAACGTACTTCTCCTCTAGGACTCTATCTTGGTTAATATGTCCAGTTGACTCCTGAAAGGCCAGGGGATGAGGGCAGAGGTGGTGAGCCTGGTACAGCTGTGGGCTTCCGCCTGCCTTGCTTGTTTGGTCTCCAAGGTTCTCTCTCTCTCTCTCTGTGTCTGTCTCTTTCTTTTTTTTTGGTCTGAAGTAGGGGCTGTTGCTTCTCTTATTAGCTCCTTGTCATAGAGGCTATTTTCTTAAACTTTTCACCATCAGATTTCATCACCTTCTTTCATCTCTGCCATACCCTGCACCCACATCACAGACAGGGAACCAGAGCCCCAGGAAGGTCATTGATTTGCCCAGAGAAGCCAGGAGCTAAACTGACCCTCACCCCCGTCAGGGCTTATTATGTACCCACTAGCATTTTTCACCTTGAGTGGATTTGAGTTAATCAGACTGGGAATGTACTCTTTCTAAGCGTATTTTTTTAAAAATCATTTATTTTTCTGTGCTCTGATGGTGAGCAGGCACTGAGCAACTGGGTTGCATGGACACAATTCTGCTGTAAAAATGCTCTTCAAGAGCTGATTGCAGCTGTGGTGCAGCCCCTCAAGGAGGCTCTACCCTGGGTAAAGATTTTTAAAATCCACTCTGGGCTTAATAAAGTTGGGGTTCAGGGTCGACATGGAGATACACTTTCTGATTACAAGAGATGAGATATTCCATAAACCAATACCAGGGAAGGATGTCGAATCTTCTGGAGACTTCAAAATAGCAGCAATTCCTAGGTTCCTGCTGAGATTTTAAAGTCAAGAGCAGGTTCTTTTGAAAGGTGTCAAGGCAAGTTGGCTTGTAGCAAGCCAACATTTAAGAGCCAATCATTCATTAGATGTTAGAACTACATTCCAAGTTGATTTTTTTTTTCCTCCAAATTGCTTGCAGTTCTCCTGATCACTAGATGATTCCCATATGGATCAAGAACTCAGTATCTTGTTGCCCAATCACCTTTTATAAAAGAAGGCTTTACCATCCACTGATACCCTGTGCCTAAATCAGTCATTACTCTCGTGTTTGCCAAATGATGACGGAAGCCCTTCCCTTGGTGGCTCAGGGTGACCAGAACTGAAACACTTTTAGAACATGGGGGGGAATGGAATGGCAAAGTTTTAAACAGCTGAAGATTAGAAACCATCTGTCAGACCATTTCAGAGTAAGATCCTTATGCTAGTGCCAAAACACATTCACCAAGCTGTGAAACCAAAAATTCCTATAATGTGCAAAAAGAACTTTTCATTATTGGCAATAGAGCTTTTTAAAATGCAAATACTAGCTAACTTTTCTAAGCTTGTAAAAGCTGATAAAGCACTTTAAAATGCACCATTTCCTTAAATCTCCATAGCTACCCTGTGAGATAGATATTATCCTATTTATGGATAAGGAAACCAAACCATGGCTCAGAGCAGATAATGACTTCCCCAGGCCCACGCTGGTAGTAAGATGTCAACCAGGATTTTTTAAATAAGAGCTTTATTGAGATATAATTAACGTATCATGACATTCACCTTTATAAAATCTATAGTTCTATAGCTTTTAGTATATTCACAAAGTTGTGCAACCATCACCACTATCTAATTCTAGAACATTATCCCTAAAAGAGATCCCGTATCCATTAGCAGTCACCATCATTTCTGCCCTCCCTCCAGTCCCTGGCAACCACTAATCTGCTTTCTGTCTCTATGGATTTGCCGGGGTTCTGGAGCTTTCATAGAAATGGAATCATACAATGTGTGGCCATTTGTATCTGGCTTCTTTCACTGAGCATAATGTTTTCAAGATTCATCATGTAGCATGTATCAGCACTGCATTGCGTTTTATGGCTGAGTGATATTCCATTGTACCACATTTTGCTTATCCATTATCAGTTAATGCACATTTGGGTAGTTTCCACTTTTAGGCTATTATGAACAATGTAGCTTTGTGTGTGTGTGTGAGGCTATGTTTTCAATTCTCTTAGGTTTATACCTAGGAGTGGATTTGATAGGTCTTATCCTAAATAACATTTTAAAGAACTGTTTTCCAAAGCAGCTGCTCCATTTTACACTCTGACCCACAAAGTATGAGGGTTCCAGTTTCTCCACATCTTTGATAACACTTATTATCTGTCATTTTGATTATAACCATCCTGCTGGATGTGAAGTGGTATTTCACTGTGGTTTTGATTTGCATTTCCCTGGTGATTAATGATGTTGAGCACTTTTACTGTGTTTATTGGCCATTTGTATATTATCTTTGGAGAAATGTCTATTCAGATCCTTTGCCCATTTTTAAATCAGTTTGTTGGACTTTTTGTTGTTGAGTTTTAGAAATTCTTTATTTTATTAAACCCTTATTAGATATAGGGTTTGCAAATATTTTCTCTGATTCTGTGGATTGGCTTTTTACTTTCTTGATAGTGTGTCCTTTGAAGCACTAAAGTTTTTTATTTTGATGAAGTCCCATTTATCTATTTTTTCTTTGTTGCTTTTGCTTTGGGTATCATATTTAAGAAACCATTGCCTAATCCAAGGTCACAAAAATTTACTCTGTATTTTCTTCCAAGAGGTTTAGCTCTTACATTTAGGTCTCTGATCCATTTTGAGTTAACTTGTGCATATGGTGTGAGGAAGAGACCCAATTTCATTCTTTCACATATGGATATCCAGTTGTCCCAACACCTTTCCTATTGAATTGTCTCTGAACCCTTGTCAAAAATCAATTGATCATAAATGTAAGGGTATATTTCTTCACTCTCACTTCTATTCCATTGATACATGTATATTGAGTAAGATTTTAGTTCCAGCTTATGCTCTCCAGATCGCATGTATCGATGGAATGTATCAACTTCTCCAAATCCACCACTTGAGAAGCTGTTGGTCGGTATCTCCTTTATTAGCCCAGAGGGAGTGGCCTTGCTGGGAGGGTGGAGGAGGGTTTGGGGTGGGAAAGGTATACTGCTTCTATACACACACCCAGCCCAAAGCCCAAGACCGAGGGGTGAGGGGGTCCCTTGTCTGATGTCAAGAACCATAAAGGGTCTGAGATTTGATTTTACCTTACAAGCTAATATTGTGGCTTGTTTCTGCTTCCTGACGCGAGCAGAAGACAAGAGATTCCTGGATCAGAGACAAGACTTTATCACTCACAGCAGAGCAGGGAGCACAGGCTTCAGCATATTTGTGTTGGTCTTTGCTCCTAACATAGACCCGTGGGGACAACATGATGGACCCGGATGGATGCTGCACCTGCAGTGGGTTTGTCTTGTGGCTGAGGAATACTGGACTAAAGTCCCAGCACTTTTTGAGCAGAAAACAAGCCAGCAGTTATACGGGGGTCATGCTGTGTCCCCTGGATTTACTTAGTTGTCTATGTGACCAGCTGCAGAAACACGCAGTATTAGGAGGTAGATAAGCCTTGTGGTCTGGCACAGTCAGGAAGAATGTGCAGGGACTGTCAGAGCCCAGGATGGACTGCCTCTCCCAACACTTGGTTTGCAGGAGAGGATAGCATTGGAGAGGAGCCTTTGCCTACACAAAACTCAGGGCTGCTTCAAGGGCCTGGTGAGCCCTATAAATAGGATGGCCTTCAGAGAGGAGAAGTGACTTGCTCAGAGGCACACAGCAAAAGCCAAGCCAAGAACTAAAGTTAGGAAAACCCTGATTCTAGTGCTCTATCACCTTTCTCTGCCCTTGGGAGTTTCCATAGGACACTGGGCATATTTTCAGCAGGGAGGCCCCACCAAGAGGTGTTGAGGCAGGCAGCAGTAGGACCCCTTATCCATTGCTTTGCTTATCCCCCTAGGTTGCTTGGGAGATAAGGAGGATGTGGTCGACAAGGCCAGCTGAATCAGATTTGGTGGCAGAAATGGGACTTCAAGGCCTGATCATTTAATTAACAAAACTGCATTGGGTCTTTAAGTGGATATGTGGTTTGTCTAGTTGAAGAAAATATAGAAAGGACGGGGCAAGGGAAATGGCAGAAGTCCATGGAGCTTCCTGCTGCAAAAAAAACTAAAAAAGCTCACTTAAGGCACTTGTGCAGGGCGTCCCTGCTTCCTGCTTGCACGCAGCTCTGCCCCCTTCTCACACGCGCATCCCCTTCCTCCAGACACTGGGTTCTCTTTGCATCCTCATACCCACACTCCCCACTTCTTCCAAGAAGCCCTCCTAACCACCCTGGGAAAGTCTTGGGCCCCTCCATGTCTCCTCTACTGCCACCCGCCACCCCCTCCTTTATTGTCACTCCAAACTCTTTTCTCTAAGGCACAGAAGTCACATAGCAGGTAAATGTGCACTTTCATCTGCTCCCCTGGTGGGCTCGAGACAGCATCTTTCCTTTCCTTCTGCTTCTGTCACGTGTGAGGTGCCCCCAGGCCTGGCCAGCTGCAGGACGTGTGCCTTCGCCGACCAGGTGCACTCGTGCCAGGTTGGAGGCAAAGGCAGGGGAGAGGGCTGGCTCCACCGAGCTCTCCCGAGTCCTCACACTGAATTCTCTCCCTCCCTCTTCCCGGAGACAGCTCTTCCCAGCCCCGCTGCAGACCCTATCCAGGAAGATTGTTCGGTCCAAGATGAACAGCACCCTGGTTGGGGTGTTCACCATCACCCTGGTGTTCCTGGCGGCTTTTGTCAACATGGTGGGTGACTCCGCCTCTGCCCAGCACCCCCACCGCAGCAGATCCCTGACAGGCACGCGACGGGAAGAGTTTCCTCCCAGACCCTGGAGTTCTCCTTCCCTAGAAATTCTTGGTTGTGTCTAGGATCAGATTTACCTCCTAATGCGTCTCACACAGGCTTTTGGGTTCTCACTCCCCAAGGCGGGCATGGGCCAGAAAGAACTGAGGGGATGTCACAGAGGGAGGGTTAAGAGCGAGGCGGGAGGGCACCCCAGGCACTCTCCTTCCACCCAGCACCCTAGGCAAACCCCCACCATTCCTCAGCCTCTTCAGGCCTCAGGGAGAGGCTACAGCTGAGACAGAGGGTGCCCCGTGGGGATGGGCCGCTCTGGCCTGGCCCCCAAGGCCTGACCCTCTCTCGTGGCCTTCCTGCCTCTGCCCCCAGTTCATGTGCAACTCCAGGGACCTGTTTGGCTGCCTGGCAGATGAGCACAACATCAGCGTGGGCCAGGTCAACGCGTGCCACGTGGTGGAGTCGGCCTTCAACTACAGCCTGGGCCAGGAGCAGGGCTTCTGCAGGAGCCCCTGGCCCAACTGCAACTTCCCCGAGGTACTGGGGGAGAGGGGCTGGAAGGGAGCAGACAGAGACCCTCCTGCCTTCACTAGGGCTCTCCCACTCCCCTGCTCTGCCTCCACTGCCCTAGGCAGACCCAGGGCAAGTCGGAGGCCCACAAGCTCGCTGCCATTCCAGAGACCTTCCTTCCTCAACCTCTCTCATGTGTATGTGCAAGACCCAGTGGAAAACTGGTGATCAGGCCCAGCCTCCTCAACTTAGTAATAACAGCTACAACAATATGGCTGATGTTTATATAATGCTTACCATGTGCCAGGCACCGTGCTAAGCACCTTCTGTAGATTTACTCATCTCATCTTCACAACCCCGGGACATTGGTGCTATTATTATCTCTTTTATGCAGATGAAGAAACAGAGAGGTTAAGTAACTTGCCCAAGGTCACCCAGCCAGGAAGCAGTACTCCCCCATGGTCTGGCTTCAGTGTTCATGCTTTGACCTGAGTGTGGAGCTGTTACGGGACCCTCAGCTTCTGCAGCAGCACCTGGCCCCACCTCAGGAGAGCCTGCCTGAGCCTGCTGGACTGTTTGGTTCAGAAAGCAGGGAGGGGAAGAAAGAGAACCTAGTTCCACATCAAGACTACCATGAAGTCCACCTGTTTATAGTGAACAATTCAATCGTTTTCAGTATAAATACAGATTTGTACAACTATCACCTAATCTAATTTAATAACATTTTCTAGAAAGAAATCTTATACCTACAGGCTTTTGAGTTTAAAAAATATTCAGAGAAGGACACATATTAAGCACCTATGGTGTGCCAGGTGCTCACTCTGCCGCGTCTGCCGCGTCTCCTTGGGGCATCTGCTCCATGCTGTGGGCTCCTCCCCCACCCCTGGCCACTTGCTCCTGGTCAATGGGTGTGTGTCCAAGGCTCATGTGAAACCTAGAAGAGGATGGCAGTTTCTGGGTACAGTGCACTTTTCTGGGGAACATCCATGCTTTCATCCAGTTCCCAAAGGGCCCATGATCTATATAGGTCAGGGGCTCAGAACTGCAGCTGAGGAGGGGCCATCATGGGCTGTCACACCTGGGCATCCCTCTCCCATCCCATGCTCACCCTCCCCCCATCCCCCACCTGTCCTTGGGCCCCAGGGCCCCAGGCCCGGCTCTTCCTCTCCTTGGGGCATCTCCACCCCACAGGCAGGCCTGGCATCGCACACACCCACCCCTGCTCCACAGGCTCTTCCTGCTCACATTGGCCGAGATCCCACAGGAGCAGCGCTGCTGCCTCCTGCCTGCAGTGTGCTCAGGAGCAGAGGCTAATTTCGGTCTTGCACTTGCCCCTTGGGGGTCACACCACAGGAGAATCCGAGGAGTGGGGGAGAAGTGGGGGAGGCGCGCTGTTCTGGCTGCTCATTTCTGGAGATGGTTGGTCCCAGCCTTCGGCCCTCACTAGCCTGGCCAGCCCCGGCTCTCAGGCCACAGAGCTCTTGGGCCGACCTGACCCGACGTGTACTGTTCTGTTTCAGCAACTCCCAGACCCTGAGTCCCTTGGGGGACCCCACTCTAAGCCTTGGCCTCCTGGCTGGCTGGGCCCGCGTCTGAAGGGGCATCCAGGCTGGCTCTTGGGGCCTCCACCCCGTCCCGCAAGGACGGGAGCCGTTGTTCTAGGGCTGGGTATCTGGGCCTGCTGTCCCTGCCCCCTCCTCTCCCTCCATTCAGGTGGTGGCTTGAGGCTGGTCCCCCCCTTCCCAGCCTATCACCAGGAGCCCCTCGGACAGCCTCTCTCTGAGGGCTTGGAAAAGCAGAGTCCTCCCCAGGGACTCTCCCACTGGCAGCCACCACATTTGGCCCTCAGCCCAAGGCAGGGACAGAGAATAGTAAGCACCCCGATGTCTGACTCAGAAATAATGGGTGATAAACTTAAAGAACAAAATAACAGATGGTGATATATCTAAGGTTAGTATTGGGATGACAGAGCAGAAGGGGGCCTTTCAGATCACCTGGTCTGACCCCTCAGTGAAGGGCACCGAGGCCAGAAGGGACTTCCCCAAAGTAAATAGCACGGGGCCACCAGCCCTCTTCTCATATCTTCAGGCCAGGTATGTTTTGGACTTGAGAATTTTTCGGATTTTGAATGGTTACGTCCCACCCCCAGTAGAGTCCTGAGCAGTACCTGATAGACAATGTTTCTGCAGCAAAATATATGAATAGTCACAGGCAACAAAAAAACCAAGGTGATAATTAGCCTCCCATCTATTAGGTCAAGCTTTGCCACCAAATAAGGTCAGTTCAGGTGTTGGCACCACCTGGATTATGAAAATGCTTTCCGGTTTTGGAGCTTGGGATTTCACAATTGCAGATCAGGGGCTGGGGGTCTGTGCTGCCCACAGGTGTTGAGGGTGCCAGGCCTGTGCCAAGCGGCCCCATCTCATATCATCGTCACAGCAAGCCCAGGAGATAGGGACTGTGGTCCCCATTTTGAAAGTGGGGAAACTGAGGCTTAGAGAGGTTGAGCAAATGGTCCATGTCACACAACCAGTCAATAGTGGATCAGGGATGAAACCCTGGTGAACCTGAGCCTGGAGCAAGGCTCTAAGCACCAGGAGGCACCGCCAATACTGGCCAGACTTGTTCTGGAGCCCCATCGCCTGGGTCCTAGCCAGGGCTCTTCACGGTACATGCCACCTGCTGGCAGGTTTGCCCCAGCAGATACATCCCAGACCCCTCCCGCGAGCCAGCTCAGGCTGCAGGGAGGCCGGGCCGGGCGGGCTGACGGGCTGCCCTGTCTCCACAGTACTTCACCTACAGCGTGCTGCTCAGCCTGCTGGCCTGCTCCGTGTTCCTGCAGATGAGCTGCATCGGGAAGCTGGCGCTTATGCTGGCCATCGAGCTCATCTACGTGCTTATCGTCGAGGTGCCCGGCGTCACGCTCTTCGACAACGCCGACCTGCTGGTCACCGCCAACGCCATGTACGCGGCCCCTCCTGCACACCCCTCCTTGGGGTTGGGGACTGTTGTGGGGAGACCGGAGGAGCTGGCGGCTCCAGGTCCTGAGGCTGCAGTGACCTTCCAAGGGAGTGTCTTGTTCCTCCCCGGCTCGAGGCAGTGCCCTGCCCTGCCCTGACCACCCGGAGAAGGCGTGACAGCTTCTTTTCCTTTTCCTCCCTCCCTGCCCACTGGTGGGGGTGGCTGCAGGGCAGGAGGGACTCAGAAGAGCAGGTCCCGATTTCCTACTCGCTTGACCTCCGAGGGGCCGCAGTGAAATGTTCTTCCTTGCCCTGGGCTCCCTCTGATGTTCCTAATTCCAGCTACCTGGAGCAGCTCAGGCCCAGGGGAGGTCAAGGTTCAGCTGAGCTGGATGGCACGGCCTGTGGGAGCAGAGGGACAGCTTTTCTTGTTTTACGGGCTCCGTGTCCTGCCTCCAGCTAGGCACTTCCACATACGCTATTTCTTTTCATCCTCATAGCAACCCAGCGAAGCAGGCCGGCCACCTTCAGGTCGGGTAGTTTGTGCACTGCACAAAGGCTCCTGGCCCTGCTGGTGAGGGGGGCTGGCCAGGGGTGGTTCTGCCTGGTGTGGGGCTCCTTCCCCCCCCACACAGAGGCGGGCAGTCTCCCCACAAGCGTGCGTCTGCTAGGCCGGCAGCATCCCCGAGAGTAGGGAGGGTCTGTCTCCACTTAACCCAAGAAAGAGACTGAGGTTCAGAGAGAACACAGCCTCCAAGCAGGGAGGAGGTGGGTGTGGGGGCTGCACCCTGGGCTGCAGGGTCCCGGAGCACGGCCCGTCATCTAGTGCTGGACATAGATTTCCAAGGAGGCCAGCTCTGTGAGGGGAGGGATCTCTGGCTTTGAGTCAAACTGAGTTTGAATCTCAGCCTTGAATACACATTTGGCTTTTCTTCCTAAATGTCATTATTTTCCCTAGTAAAATGGAAATAATAACATCCATAGGAGTAAAATGTATATAATGTATGTAAAGTGCCCCCCACACACACACACCAGAACGTGCAAAAATGTGTGACAGGTCTGTGTCCCCCAAGGACAGATAAGAAAATGAAAGTGTAGTGAAGGATCTAAGTCAGCCTCAAGGAAGAACTTCCTGGCTTGTGTGTGGGGCTGTGGGCAGATCTTTGGGAGAGACTGTACCATCCGGTGTAGTGCAGGCCACGGTCCAGTGAGAGGCAGGAAGAGAAGGTCCAAGACCTTCTCCTCACACTCCGGGTCCGGAGCAGTGAATTCTGTTCCTCCCCCGACCCACAGCCTCTTCTCTCCCACGGCTGAAGTTGGTGGCAGACAATGGAGGTCATTTCTCGGATGACTAGCACTGTCCAGTAGATGTATAATGCAAGCCAAACATAAAATTTTAAATTTTAAATTAATTAATTTTAAATTTTCTAGTAGCTATGTCTAAAAAGTAAAAAGAAACAGGTATAATTAGTTTTAAGTAATATTTTTATTTAACCAACATACTCAAATAATTATTTTAACATGGCAGTCAATAAAGAATTATTAATAAGATATTGTACATTCTTTTCCCCACTAATTCTTAGAAATCTGGTGTGCAGTTTATGCTTGCAGCACATCTCAGTGAAGACTAAGCACATTTCATGTGCTCAGTAGCCTCGTGTGGCAAGTGGCTCCATTCTGGCCAGCACAGTTCTAGTGTTTCTCACTCCCTTTGGGTGGGAGACATGGGCAGGGCTCCTCTCATGGGGGTGGGGTGCTATGGTGGGGGGTGGGCCAGGGGCACCAGGGTCCCAGGTAAGAGCTGGGTGAGGCGAGTTCGTGGTGACCAAATGCTAGCAGCTTTCTGTGAGTCTCCCATGCTTCACTGAAAGCAGCTGAAAGTGTCCCTAGATACAGGGGTGCAGGGGGCAGGGAGGATGGAGCAAGAGTAGTGAGGGATCAGGAGAGCAGAGTC
>JAQZBX010009923.1:0-16025 GCA_029593785.1 Cabassous unicinctus
GGTGGATGGGTGGATGGGTGGATGGGTGAGTGGGTGGGTGGATGGATGGATGGATGGATGGATGGGTGGATGGATGGATGGATGGTGGGTGGATGAGTGGACAAAGGTGATCTTTAATATACTGGGAAGCTCACCTCTTAATTCTTCCTTAAAACATATCATTCACATTCAGGCTGTTGCCACAAACCAATGATTAGTCGTAGTTTCATGAAATATTAACAAACCTGGGCTTGAATCCTGAGCCTGTTATTTAAACCTTTGGGAAGCGACAGCACTTCCCTAAGCTCAGATTCCTGATCTGAAACATGAGGAGGGCAAGAAGAGCTACACAGGATTTTAACTGTGATGACTGAAGTTCTAAAACAATTAGTTCATTGCCATCACATGGTGAGCATTCAAAAATAGCATTTCATTATCATCATCATTAATAACCAGCCACATCATACTCAGTTGAAGACATCAAAGTTCAGAGCAGCTAAGTGAGTAGTTCATGGAAGGCAGAGCTTGCCCTCAAGCCATGAGTCTCCTCCGTAAGCTACACTGTCTACAGAAAATGATAACATTTTGTTTAATCTCATAATCAGAAATAAAACTTGTATATAAACAAACACTAACACTTTCTTTAGGGCTGAGCAATGATCGTGTGGAAATTTCAGGGAGTAGGCTCTGGGTTGGGAAGAAGAAAAACTCACTTTTTTAATAAGTAACTCACAGGTATTTACTGGGCAATATTATGAGATTCCCAGATTGGTCTGGAAACTGAGAGGGATACCAGGGAATAAGACAGGGCCTTCTGCATCAGGGCTTTTACAATCTAGTTGAATTTCCCCCACAAAAGGCCAGCAACTCTTTTAGGGTGGGAGGACTAAGACTTAAAGGAAATGTTTTCAAACATTCTCCAGAGGTCACTGCCCAAATATTTCTGGTTACTGCTTTACAGGAAAACCTCTACTTTTGACCAACTACTCACCTTAGAACCCGTTCATATTACTAAAACCAACAAAATAATTTCCACTTCGATGTGTGGAAGAAAATTCGGTAGCATTTAACTTTCAGTATTTCAGGACACTGGCCATTATAAGAAAGTGATTCCTCTCAACTTAATAATAACCTAGTTATAGACGTTAATTATAGGTAGGTCAAGAAACAGACATTCTGAACCAAATAAACACCTTCATGTTAGCCAGACTTCCTGAGACTATCACACACTAAAATCTATTCATTGGCCTTCCAATAAACAGTTCCTGAACACCTACTAATAATAGCCAACCCTTAATGAGGGCTTACTGTGGCCAAGCCCTTATTTAAACCTCATAACGTCCCTGTGAAGCAGGAACTATTATTATCCCCATTTGACAGATGAGAAAACCTAGGTACAGAGAGCCCAAGCAATTCCCCCAAGTCTGTACATCTAGGGAGTGGTAGCATAAGACTTCACCCAAGCAGTCTGGTGTCAGGGTCCATTATCTTAGCCACTATGATGCATTGCTTCTAAGAAGCAAGTATACCTTGGATGTTGCAGGAGATGCAAACATGGATCATTTTAATGGTCCCTGACCTTGAGGCAGCATCATGATGGAGCCAGGCACACTGCTATGTGTTGAATCTTGTCCCCCAAAAAGAGATGTTGAAGTGCTAACCTCAAGTACCTCTGAATGTGATCTTCTTAGAAACAGGGTCATTGCAGATGGAATTAGTTAAGATAAGGTCATACTGGAGTAGGATGGGCTCTTAATCCAATAAGACTGGTATCTTTCCAAGAAGGAGAGAAAAGACACTGAGGCAGGCACAGAGGGAAGATGGCCATGGAAACAGAGATTGGAGTCCTGCTGTTGCAAGTCAAGGAATGCCAAAGTTTACTGGCAAACCACTGGAAGCAAAGAAGAGGCAAGGAAGGATTCTCCTCTACAGGTCTCAGAAGGACTGTGGCCCAGCCAACACCTTGACTTTGAATACCCTGGTCTCCAGAATTGTGAGAGAATCAATTTCTGTATTTTAAGCCACCAGATTTGTGGCCTTTGTTATGGCAGCCCCAGGAAACTAATACACATGCCAGCAATGAGAATAAGGGGAAGCCAAGGGAGTGCACATCAAGCACTTTCTCTGTGCAGGACTCTGGACCAGTACTCTCCTTGCCATACCTTAGCCACCTCCATAGCAGCTCAGTGATGGGTCACTGTCTGCTCATTCTACAGGTAAGAAAGCAGGAATTTAGAGAGGTTGGACAACCAGACCAAGGACAGGCCATTTGTGATGTATGGAGCCAAAATTCATGTTAATTTTGGTTCCTCTTAGAATCGCACACACATTTCACTTCACTGGATATCTGCTATTCTGCATATCTCACCATGGTCAAGGGCACCTCTAAAGTGCTCTTAGACACAAATGGGATGGTGGCTTGCTCTGCCTGGTCTGGAGTAGGAATGCTTCAGAGAGAAGATGGTATGAGAATGATACTGGGAATAAGTATTAGGGGTGTGAGAGATTGAAGAGGAAAATCCAGACTGGGAGAAGAGCATGTTCACAGAAGCAAGAGATGTAAGAATGTTTGACACGCTCAGGAGCAAGACCTGCTTCTGGTAACTGGAATGTGGGTTAAAGAGGGTGGGGAAGGGCAAGTGATGAGGCCAGGAAAGTATTGAGGGTGAAATCTAGAGGGGCCTTGCAGGACTTGGAGTTTATCCTGGAGGTCCTTAAGAGTTGGCTCACAGCTGCCCACTGTGTTCAAAGCCTCTAAAGTGAGACCCATGAATAGTTTTGTTGATTTGTCCTATTTCACCTAGTTAACTAATTCTACATAGAAAATATTTTGCATAATATTGGAGGGGGGGTGTTTGTCAAGTCTCAGACAGGCATAATCTTCCATTGAGATCCTCAAGGACAGGAATTAGCTCATGTTCACTTTTATAATCCCTATGCCTTAGCACCCTGCCTGCATGAGGTGAATGCTTGATAAAACACTGATAAGTAAATGGATGGATGGATGGATATGGATGGATGGATGGACTGGATGGATGGATGGATAAATGAATGAACAAATAAGGAATACATTTAGTGGTAGCGGTGGCATTATATGTAGTCAGAGTTACTGAGAATACATGTTAAATATCAGCATTTAATATGTGCCTCTTTCCACAGGAAATTCCTGAAATATGGGACAATGTTTTGGGGACAATATAGTAAAGAATAAGACTTAAAATGCAAATACCTTTGAGGAATTCTTCAATGCAATTTTTGATTGGTTGTGAAAATAGGAACAAATAGGCTTGAATTCACACTAAGATATAAATTATTGTCAGGGGTCATTTCCTGACAGGGTATTGGGATGGGAAGGGACCCAAGAGTATGAATCTTTTTAGCTTTTTAACTCCTTCCCCTCCATCAATAAGGAGCTCCAGAAACTTCAGTCTTCCACCAAACCTTATCTTTAGATATATAGAACTCTTCAACTTCAATCTTCTTGTTCATCATGTCAAAGAGACTAATTGTAACTACTACCATATTATACAGTTCTATATATTGACCATTATTTTTCCTTCCTTATCCATCTACGCTAATGTGATTTTTGCTGTTTTGTTTTGTGTCTCTTTGAGTTCAACCACTATTTTCAATTCTCTATAAAGCAAAGACCTCTAGAATATTGTCCACCTCGTCACTTCCACTGCTCCTTAACATAAATGCCCCTCTCCACTAACCGAGCCAGCTCTGCGGGTCCCCCTGCCTGTGCAGCTTCCTGCCTCACTGCCAGGCTGTGCTATCCCTCCCACCTCACCTCCCCATCCTAAAAATCCTTCAAAGTCTCGCCTCTCCTGTAATTCCCACTGCAGTCGGGTGCAACAACAAAGACTGTTTTTCTCTAGTCATCTCAAACTATTCCTCAGAGTCTTGGCTCCCCAGTGTTTTCCTAATAATAACAACAACAAAAACCTGCATTAATTGAACATCCCCTTTGCACTCAGAACCTGGCTTTTGAACACAGTATATATCATCCTAAGAGGTAAAAATATTCTATGCCCATTTTGGAGATGCCAAAGGTCAGGAAGGGTAAAATAGAGGCCAAATAAATACCTTGAATGTCCACTCTTCTCACCCTAACGCAGCCTGCTTCCACTATTCAGCATAACTTCTAAATGATTAAAGCATTTTGCCTTGTCATTATACATTATATGTAATTCGTACAAAATCTCCATAATTGTTTCTTTTAACGCTGTGTGGCACTCCACAGACTATATATGTATCAGGTTTTATTTAACTTTTGTTTATTATTGGATGTAGAGTTTGAAGCTTTGTTTTTACAATTTTAAAAATTACAGCCATAAACAAATTTGTAGATTTCTCTCCCTTATTTTGGATTATTCCCCTGTAATAAATTCCCAGGTTTAGGATTATTATGCTAAAGTATATGGATGTTTTATAACTCATTATACACATTATCAATCTTCAATGCCATGTACCAATATACACTGATGCAATCTATCAGCATAGAGCATGCTCATTTTGCTTTCTTACAATTAGTGAAGCCAAATATTGTATACTACGGTATCTGCTGTGAATTATCTGATCTTGTCTTTTGTGCATTTCCCTACTGGTGTTCTGATGGCATTTTTATTCGCTTGTACTAGTTCTTCATAGCACAGTGATAAATCCTGTGTTTGACACACTACCTGTGCTAGACCTAAATTTATTCAATTAATTATAATCATTCAGCCAACAAATATTTGATGAGCACCCACTGTGAGTCACTCTGATGACATTGGAGACACCCAAACGAAAAAGACAAGGCCTCAAGAAACTCACAGACTAGGAAGATGATCTGATTATCGACCCTATGGGGTAAATTTTGAATTCCAACCATATTAGGTACATTATGGATATAGGAAGCAGAAACACTAGTCTTACCCAAACCTCTCGGAAAGCCGAACACTAGAGAGGAAAGCGGCTTGCCCAAAGGCACACAGGCGCTACGTGAGCGGCAGAGCTGGGACCAAGGACTCGAGTATCCTGACCCCCAAGTATCCTGAGCTGAATGCTCGTCCATACACCATCCTTTCTACCTTACCTGCAAATCTGACCAAGTTTGAAGAGGAAGAAGAGAGTGTGTTCCTTTTGCAGAGAAGGGAATTTTTTTAAAGGAGGCCAAGAAAATTGAGGAAGAGCCCTGTATTAGTCTGTCAAAGGGCTGCCGATGCAAAGTACCGGAAACCTGTGGGCTTTTATAAAGGGTATTTATTTGGGGTAGAAGCTTACAGTTACAAGGCCCCAAAGAGTCCAACCCAAGGTTACTTTCTCACCAAAATCAGTTGCTATGTGTTGAAGCAAGATGGTCTGAGCTCTGCAAAGGTTCAGCCTTCCCCTCTGGGCTTCCTTTCTCTCAGCTGCAGGCTGGCATAGGGCTTGTGTCTCAGGGCTTCCCCTCTCTCCTGGCATAGGGCTCATTTCTTTCTGGGCCTTCTCTATCAGTCTTGGCTCTCTTCCCAATGTCAGCTGCAAACTATCAGGCAAATGGCTCATCTCTCCCCAGGGCCCCAGGATCAAAAATGACAGCGCTCTCTCTCTTCCCATGTGTCCATTTATTGAATAAGTGTCCATTTATTTTGGTCCACCAAGGGGGTGAGGAATCAACCTGAGTTATACCTTACTGTCATGGCCCAATCAGAAGCCCTAAATTGATTTTTATCAAGTAAACTTTACCAAAGGCACCTCACTGAATTTAATACAATCAAAGAGTATCACACCCAGAGGAAGAGATGAGTTTACAAACATAGTGTCTCTCTTTCTAGGATTCATAAATAATCTCAAACTGTCACAGCCACAAACTGAACTCAGAAGAAGTGGAAGGCCTTGCCTTTGCAATCATTGCAGAGTTCACCTCCTAGTAATGGAGAGATTCTGGTGGCTCCAATCTTTGCAGCTCCTGGACAGTCTGTTCAGGACCTTGCCAACCTCAGGGCGCCACCGTCAAACCACAGCAACCTGGGCCAGCCGAACCAGCCACATCCACCCCAGCCATGGGTCTGAACACTTGCAGCAGGGCTGAAAGCAGAATGCCAAGGGGGCTGGTGGGGTGGGGGGGGAGTTCAAAACAAAGGCCCCAGACCCAGAGGGAGGCCAGTTGGGAAATGAGCCAAGAACATGATGGACACACACAAAAAAACATAATAGACACAAAAATATGACAGGAAAAAAAGGCAAAGAAAAGCAAATTGGTGAAAAATAAATGCAATCCAAAAACATAACAAAACCTTTTTTTAAAGTTTATTTTACCTAGAATTAATGACAGGAAAGCCCCATAAACGTGGCACAAAATGTTTAATGCCCCTTTGGATGCCAACATTATGCCATTCATCTGTCCTTGCAGGTGTATTATTTCTAGTCCCCAGAATGAAAAGAAAAGTTGCTTTCCACATCTTTTATAGTACTTAAAAATACATATTTCCAGGGCTTTATTGCCAAAGTTCCCATTTTCTTCCAGAACCCACAATAACTAATCATGTTTCTGCCACCGAGTCGAGGAATTGGAATTAGCAGTTGGTGGGAGGGGGAGCTTCCATCCTCTGAGTGATCTTTGCTGTAAAAACCCTCAGAGTTGGTGATTTCTCCTAAATATTTATTTCTCCCTAAGGAAAAGATTTTTCTAAGAACTTTCTCTCTGCCCTAAATATCCACAACTCTTGATCTGTTTTTCTTCTATTTGTCCACTTAGAGTCTTTGCTGGAATCAATTATATTAATTTCCTTCTGAAAATTAGCAAGTCAGAGTAAATCACAGGGAATTTTTTCCTGTCTACCATGTGACTCAACCTCCATCCACTTTCTCAGTTTTTCTCTCAACACTAGGATGCCATGGCCTAGATTTAGTCTAGTTTCTCTCCAGAACATCGAAGGAAGGAAGGGAGGGAAGGAAGCAGGGAGGGACAGAGGAAGGAAGGAAGGAAAGAGGGAAAGGGGCAAGAGAGGGAAAGAGAAAGAAAGGAAAAAGAAAATTTAAACAAAACTTAAAAATTACTGCCATTCAAACATTGCAACAACTATGCCTCCATCATTTTGTTAAGAGTTGCATTCTCTAAGATTGAGATTTTTGCCATAGTAAAAGATACTGTCCAATCTTGCACCAGGCTTTCTCTGGACCACCATCAAATTGATGGTTGTGCAAACACTTTCAGTGTTGACAGCATTCTTGCAGAATTCCTGTTCAATTTATTGGATTAACTAAGACACCCTCCAAATATGCTTCAAAGATGACAGCAATCATTGGATCAATGTTTCCATGAGCTTGGATAGGTCATTTGAACTTTCTGCATCTAGACTTCCCTCCCCAGCAAAATCAAATTTCTCAACTGGATTACCATTAAGCTCCTTTCAAATTTTAATATGCTGCATGTGCTCTGTTTCTCAATGCAATGATTTTCATGCTTTATGAGAACATAATATTCATCAATTATCCAGGGACTCTAGTTTGCCATTTAAAGAGCACAAAAAAAAAAAAAAAAAAAAAAAAAAAAAAAAAAAAAAAGCTTTACTAGCTGTCGAATCTATTTCCAGAACTGCAAATCTGGAGATTCACTTTCAAGTATTCTGTAACCTTACATTTTCTTGTTGGCTGCTCTGGTGGCAGCCGGTTTGCTAACTGACAGTTTATCACTTGTTTTCACAACAACCTTGAGACTCCTTAGAGCAAATTGCAGTGGCAAACCATGTTATCCAGTTGGCAGTTAGGAAATCCAGATCCCGGGCCCCAGGCGAAAGGTCAGCTCCTCAATTCCAGCCAGAGGATGAGGCATCATAAGTAGGTTAAGTGACCAGGCAACTGCAAAGCAGTAGTCCAGGCAGGATTCCGTTCACCGAGTCCTCGCCTCTGCCGACAGCGTTCATTTCTCCTAGCCTCACTGCTTCCCTGAATACTTTTTAATCTGGCATGATCCACAATTAAAGGAAATTGTGGTTCTCACATCATGATCAAGGTTATTTTTCCACTGTGAATAATAAAAGCAGAGGAACCCATTTGTAACTTCAAACTGTTCCCATTTCAGTCGGCATTGTTTATTCCTCACGTTTTCAACAGTTTTTCACGTCAAGATGTCAATTTTAAAGCATTTGCATAATTCTGCATTTTATTTCAGGTTTCTCTGTCATGACTGTTCATTGCCCCCTCTCCTCCCGGCCCCCCAGCCAAGTTATTGAAAAAGAAAACTGTGTTTCCAGGCCACTCCAATACTGCAATTTAAGAGCTGGCAGGACCCGTCTTCCTTTTCCCTCTTGGGAGGATTAATTTGCTTCTTTTTTATTCTCAAAGTTTTATGATTCCAAATAAAAGATATAATGGTGCCATTGAGAGTTGGGAAAATGTGGAAGATAAATAGTCTATGTGGGAACAGCTTAAAATGAGAATCGAAGTTTGGGGAAGGAGCTAGGAGGAGTGGAGACATGTTTTATCATGTGAGTGTGGCCTATTAATGATAAAGGAAATTTCCTCCTTCTAATGAGTCTTGCCTTTATAGACTGAAGCGAAGGCGAATGGTTTCATTTGTGTCATAAATGTAAAGATGCTGAAATCGTACTCCCAAGAATGTAATACATTTAATTTTGAAGTTGGAAGAGCGGCTGTTAAAAAGTACATTATTTCTGGGACCTACAACACAGAGTCTAGGCTTTTAATCTTGATTTCATTGCCTGAACACTGACACATTTAAGGAGCATGGTAAAATAAGGCAAGTGATTTGAATAAATTCATTTGGTCAAGTTAACCCTAATTAGCTCTCAGCTTGGTAGGAGCCAGCACTGTGATGATCCATCAAAACCGTGGCTTCATGGTGCCCAATTCATCATCAAAGAACTTGTCTTAAGGACCCTTTGGAAAGTTACAAGATAAATCGGGCAAATGTCACTGACCTCCAGGAGCTTATAATTACAGCAACACAGCAGACACTTATTGAATAGTTGCTATGGGAAAAGCCCTGTAGAGAAGCAGAGATGAGCAAGGCATGATTCCAGACCTCATGGAGGACCCAGGCAGTGGGACAAGAGGACCATTTTTCCCTAACCAGGCTACAGTCAGGCTGTGAGTCTAGGACCCCAGGAGTGATTCATTCTGCCTGTAAACATTTCACAGTGCAGGCAACATTGGAATTGGGCCTTGAAAAGATGAGACACAGAGTATTTTTAATACACATCAAATCATATCATGCTACTGCTTAAACCCTCAGCTGTCTTCCCATTGCGCCCCAAATAGCAGCCAACCCCCTAACCATGAGTAAAGAGTGCTGTACTCTCCTGGCCCTCCTTAGCCCCTTGACCTTCCCTCCCACATGCTCCTTAGCTCACATCCGCACGCCTCCCTGGTCTCCTGGTGTTTCTCTACCCATCCCAACCTTTTCCTGCCCTCGGTACTGACCACCCCGCCCAGTGGAGCATCTGTTGCCAAGCCACGTGTCTACCTGCTACCATTCCAGTCGCAGCTCTGTGTCCCCCACTCAGTGAGGCCTTCCCTGACAACCAATTTAAACCAAGCCCCCTCTACACCCCCACTCTCTTTCACACAACCCTGGTTTGCTGTCTTCACAGAACGTATCACTCTTGGAAATTATCTCCTGCATTAATTTACATACTTATTTATCATCTGTCTCTCCCCTGCCTTACCCCAGAATGTCAGCTCCACAAGAGCAGGGGATTTGCTGGGCTGTTGACTGCAGTAGCCCCTGCGTCAAAGCAATGTCAGACACTCAGTTGATATTAGTTGAATGAATGAATGAATGACTAAAAAGAGGAAAGAAGGGCCATTTTTAAAGAAGTGGGGGACATGAGACAATGAACAAGGGCACAGAAGCAAATTTGGGGAGTTGAGATTATTTCAGTGCTTGGCGGGAACTATAGAAAATATGACTTGAGGGATAGGCTGGGCCTTGAAAACCATAACTAACATCTGAAACTTTCAGGCTTGGCTCCTGAAAATCAAAGTTCAAGATGGTTAGGAATTTAGGATCTCTGTCTCACATTCATATCCCTCAAAATTTACACTATTAATAAAGTTCATGGATTTCATCATTTTTTTTCCTTACACATCCAATAAATATTTGCCAAACTATTGCAACGAATCTACACTCTCTAGTGCCAGGTTTTACGATATTCTCAGGGGCGGGGATAAGACCTTCCAGATAAACTGAAAGTCCTGAAAAGAACCACTTGCTCCAAAGCACATGCTCGAGAGGCCATAACTTTAAAATGTGTGGTTTCCATCCTCTGCATTGTGGTTGGACGAGCCCATTTTTTAAGTGTTTCCAAAAAATGTCAGCTGTCACATTCAAGGGCAGAAATCAGCTCTGGCCACCCCTCCAAAGGTGGAGGATATTATCAGAAGGCCATCGCAGAGCACTTAATGGACCCCTACTCCTAAGTAAACACCGTGGGGAGATGCAGGGTGCAGCCTTACATCCTGGTTGTTTGTGTGTTCCTGTCACACTCGTCAATTTCATTGGCCTACGACATTACATTTACTTCCCGGAATATGAGATTTCACAGATCTGCCTTCCTGGGGCACTGGTGGCTAAAATGGGAACAGTTAAATGAATCTCAAGTCAGATCCTGTATATAAAATCCACATCACGGGGTGGGGGGCGGGGGGGATGGCCAGGCCTCTGCTTTCCACAGGAAAGATTTATGTCCCTGGGTGAGACCTCACCCCTGTGCTCCCTCACGCTCCTTTCACACCAATAACAACATTCTCTCACTCCCTAAAGGGCTCAGGAGGTCTTACATAGGCCCTTTTCAAGCCTGGAGTCAGAGTGTTCTCCAAGTGTCTAAATGACATTTTAATTGCACTAGTCACAATGAGGAGCCACATCAGCTCTTTCAAAGGAAAATGAGTCAGTTCACAAGGACAGGCTAAATTAGGAAGAATGCAGACTCTTTCCCCAGCCCCAAGTCCAAACTCCAAATGGCTGGCCAGCCTGAGTCCACTTGATTTGTTTCACTACGGTCCTTCAGGCAAGCAACCTTAGGGTGATGCAAACAATGAGACCACATTTAGGGCACACCTCCCAGCAAATGGCCTTCTAGCCACCTTTGGTACCTTCCACTCCCCCATTATAGGCCTTTTATTTGGCTTAAATCTTTGCTTCTCTTGTTGAATAAAAATACACCCACCTGGTGATATCTAACCATCATTACACCTTAATGGAATAAATCTGTCCAAGTTTTAGGTATCAGAAACGGATAAGTTAGAGTCTGCTAACATCCTCCAATCCAGCGAGCCTGTGAGACCATGAGAACCTTACAGTGTCTCTTGTTGCCCTTCTTTGTATCTGTGGCCAAATCCTCATCCCACCTCCCCAGAACTTCTATAAGAACCCCGTAGAGTCTTCACAGACATACAATAAACACACCCTGCACTTTGCAATCTCTTTATTTTTGCCAGCGCCATCCTATCCAGCAGGAAGGAAGGTCTCCTCTCTGTATCCAGCTAGCTAATTCTATCGACCCCCACAATTCATCACTTCTGCAGGGGCTCCTAGTCAAGGGTTGCCCCTTTTTAGTAGACTGAATCATGTACCCCCACAAAAGACACGTTCTTAATCTGCTTTCCTGTGGGTGTGAATCCTTTGCAAACAGGACCTTTTGAAGGTGTTACTATTAGTTAAGATGTGCCCAAGCTGAATCAGGGTGGGGCTTAATCCATATGCCTAGAGGCCCCATAAGAGGGGAAATTTGGACACAGTCAGTCAGAGAAAGCCACAGGAAGAAGCCAGAAGTCGGTGGAGCCAGAAGAGCAGACGTGATCGCCATGGGATGGAGGAGACCATCAACAGAAAGCTGCAGACTTTGGAAAAACCATGGCCTTGCCAACACCTTGATTCTGGAGGTCCCGCCTTCAAAACTGTGAACCAAAAAAGGCTTATTGTTTAAGGCAACCCATAGCCAACTGGCAAACTAAGATGCTCCTAGAGGAGCCGAAGGATAGCCACTTCTGCTGGGGAATCCTGGGGCCTCAGACCTGCGGTGTCCGGCCTTGAGGGGATGGCCTCTGTTTCCCCTTGATGAGCTTCACCTGGGTTTCCTTTTCCTCGCTCCTTCTCTCCAAAGGACGCACACGAATCCTTATGCGAGAGGGCGATGCTACTCGGGTATATGAAAACAAAGAAGCCTGCTCCCATTTTTTTTTTCTTGAAACCCAGCCTCCCAGCCAGATTCACTTTATTCCCATTTCTAAGAAGCAATATTTCTCTTCTTATAGAGAAAATTAGAAAGTACGTATATAATAAAAGGCACTTGACTCTCCACTTTGGTGTCAGGGAGACAAAAGGGAATTGTTGGGACCTTGATAAACTGGAGAACACTTTTCCCATTTAAGCTGAGCAGATAACATTCAGTTCCAGCCTATTCTTACTAAGTAGAAAAAAAAAATTTAAAGGAGCCCCAAATCCATTTTTAAATGAAAATCTCTTGATTCATAGATCTTAACTTAAATCTAACAACAAACAAAATTTTTAAATGAACAATGCCAGCCAGTGTGAACTGCTGCCTTAGAAAGATGTGATTGTGGTGTAGATTTAAGTTAGCATTTCCTAAAACATATTTTATGACATTCTGCATTTCTTAGGTGCTTTGGGTCCCATGGCCCAATAATTTAGAGGACAGTGATGTAAATTATGAGAAACAAACTTCTCTTCTCAGAGGCTTGACTCTAATGTGCACTGTGAATTTCTGAGAAGGAAATCTAGGTTGCAGGATTTCCTAAACATCTATGACCACAAGACCCTTTCTTCAAGGACCATCTCAAGGGACTGCTGAGCCACAGAACAAGCTTGGAGAATGCTGGCCTGGGGAAAGGGATCTTAAAAGCTGCCCAGGCTCCTCAAATTGCTGGCTTCAGGCCAGAGGCACAAAAGAAGGCTTTGTGGGCCACACAAAGCCCAGACCAGCTCACCAGGAGGCCACAGTGAGGTGTGGGACAAAGTCCTTTCTAGTAACAAAGTATTCCTTTGCCAGGCCTTGTACCTCTGTCCATCTGTCTCCTTTCGGGGCCTCCCAGTGTGACCACAGTAGGTCTTTCCTTCTTATCACAATAAACATTAGGCGTAGGGGATATGTAGATGAAAAGGTATAGTCAGTTTTCTTGCACAACTTTGAGAAAACAGAAGGTGTAAACACAAAAAGGCAGAATGGTAAGATAACTGCTTTCATTGAGGTCTGTAAGCATGCCATAGAAATGAAGGAGAAAGCTCACCCAGGTGTGGGAATCCAGGAAGCTTCTAGAGCTGATGCCGGCTGCAGTCATAAGAGCTTGCCAGGAGGCCAAAGGCAGGAGGGTGTTATGGGTAGAGGAATTACATATGCCAGTAGTTCTGAAATGGGGGCAATTTTACTCCCCCATGAGATATTTGGCAATGTCTGGATACATTTTTATTGTCATATCTAGTTGGTAGAGGCCAGGGATGCTGCTTAATAGCTGACAAAGCACAGGACAGCCCCCACAACAAAGAATGATCCAATCTACAATGTTAATATGCTGAGCTGAGAGGTCCTGCCACAGGCAAAGCCCAGAGGCGTGAAGACACGCAGGTCAACTGGGACCTCCAAGCAACCAGGTCTTGTTGCTTAGGGCTGGTAGAAGCCATCTCCCTCTCGCCATCACTCTCCAGGTTACACACTCCTCAAAGCCACAGATTGGCCTTTTTGGTGTTTATAGTCCCAGGACCTAGACCATGGTAAGTGCAAAATGAATACCATAGGTTTTCCACAGAGCAGTTGTGATAGGAATCATTCCAAGCATACAGACATATTAGCTTCCTATGGCTGCTGCAGCAAATTACCATAACTGAGCAGCTGAAAACAGCAGGAATTTACTTTCTCACAGTTCTGGAGACCAGAAATCTGAAATCAAGGTGTTGGAGGGTTGATTCCTTCTGGAGGCTCTGAAGAGAAGCCCTCCTTGCCTCTTCCAACTTCTGGTGGCTCCAGGTGCTCCTTGGCTTGTGGCAGCATCACTCCAATCAATCATCACGTCACCGTCTTCCCATGTCTGCCTCAGCCTTCTCTTCTGTCCCTCACAAGGACACTTGTCACCAGATTTAGGTCCCACCCTCATAATCCGGAGTGATCTCATCCCAAGATCCTTAAATCACACCTGCAAAGACCCTATTTCTAAATAATGTTACATTCACAGGTTCCAGGGGTTGGGACTTGGACATCTCTTTTGTGGGGCACTAGAACAGGGCACTATGCACCTGGATGGTAGAGAAGACAAATGAGATAGGAAGGGGAGAATGAATCCTTCACCTGGGACATAACTTCTCCAAGACTTGGCCTTGGAGGTTCCACTTCTGATTTTTGCTTCAACAAGACAGCAAGATAAAATGTGGGAGGCATTTCATTTCAAGGTACAAAATATTTATGCACAGAATATATTATACAAAATACGCACAGTGCTAAAAGAGTCTGTTGAAGAAAAAAAGTCAGGAGTCTACAAAATTTAAGTTTAATTCATGCAGTAGCCATAGATTTTAAGTCTCTGGAATCTGCTCTGAGCAAAGATTCGATCTATGCCATTGGTGGGAAACCTCATTTTCCTGGGAGTAAAGAGTAAAACTTGAAAAACTTGCTAAGACTCACTAGATGCCTCAAAGTACCTCAGTTTTGAGTCCAGTCCTCAAAATAAGGAACACTGGGCCTCT
The DNA here is from genome assembly GCA_029593785.1 of Cabassous unicinctus. Classification (NCBI taxonomy): domain Eukaryota; kingdom Metazoa; phylum Chordata; class Mammalia; order Cingulata; family Chlamyphoridae; genus Cabassous; species Cabassous unicinctus. The sequence continues at coordinate 14,666 of JAQZBX010009923.1, forward strand.
GTTTTAAAATTGGCCCTGTCACCTTAAATTATCCTCACTTCTGTCTTGACACAACCTCGGAAGGCTTCTGTTCAGACGTGGTTGTATCAAAGCTCCACCGGTGCAAGAGAGGGCATATTTTAAAATGACAGATCTAAGAAGCAAGCCCTCAGTACTGTAAATGAAGATATTATTTTAAAGATGGAAATGACTCCTGGAATACCCAGTACCCAATGCTTCTCAATAAATCTCATGTAATAAATTCTGCCCCCAGCTCTGAGGACCAGGTCTTAGGAGCCATATTGGAGGGAGAATTGAAATAGGTACCCCCGAGAGCAGGGGACAAAGGGTGCCTTTGATAGTGACACCAAGATCATGTCTCCAAAGCAAGCATGAGTTTGGAAGAGAGAAGAAGAATGGCAGATTTAACAAGCAGCTCCCCTCAGACCTGTTTTTGGTGATGATGGGACTCTCCCATTTCATATACAAATACTCTGGTTCCTTGGTCCCCTCAAAGGCAGGAGGCTGAGTGGGAAGTTTTTCTGCTCAGTATGGCTTTCAATGTAATAATACTTAATACTCCTTTTTGAAACAGTTTCCTCTTTTCTGAATATTTTCATGGGACTGTAACCCATTTGTACATAAAATTGGTTGAAAGTGACATGTTGAAAAGTCCAGCAAACACCACAGTGCACTCTATTTTCAAGGAATATAAAATTGGGCTCTGTCTGACACCTTGAGTGTGCTTGTGAAAACAGAATGTCACATCTCAAAGGGTCGTTCTCGATAGTTTTAAAAAAATAAACAAACCTCTCTGGGCAAACAGCCCCTTTGTACTCCAGTTTCCATGGAGACGTTGGCAATTGTGTTTTTCATGGCATGGATTTTTCACTTGGTAAAACGTCCTGGTTTAGGCAGCTGACTTGGTAACACACAGAGCTCAGGAAAGAATCTTTATCAAGGTGATATATGATGTTTTGATAGATCTTAAAGATAGTACCCATGCCGTAGGCCTAGTTGAAGGAACAGTAGGTGTGTGATTATAATTATTGTCCAAATCGTAAAGAGTGGCCCTCATTTTGTCCTAAGCACTGCTGTTAGGATTTTCATTTTATCCAATGCCTCTACTTGGAAAATTCATGGATTTAAAAGGACAAGACATATATTATTTGGAATCTTCCTTGCAGAAAACTTTCAAATAATATATGTAGATACTCCCTGTTTTAGTTTCCTGGCTGCTAAAGCAGCAAATCCCATGCAATCGGTTGGTTTAAACAATAGAAACTTTTTGGCTTATGGTTTTGAACCTAGGACAATTCCGAAATCAAGGTGTCATCAAGGTGATGCTTTTTCCCAAAAGATTCTGGCATTCTGGGGCTAA
>JAQZBX010009923.1:16125-45267 GCA_029593785.1 Cabassous unicinctus
CTCTCTCTCTCTCTCTCTCTCTCTCTCTCTCTCTCTCTCTCTCTCTCTCTCTCTCTCTCTCTCTCTCTCTCAGGCCTTTCCTATAAGGCCTTCAATAATCGGATTAAGACCCATCCTGATTCAGTTGGGCCATACCATAACTGAACTGCAGGCCTATCTCGGAGATATTGCAGGGTCGTTTGCAGACCACCACAATAAAGCAAATATTGCAATAAAGCAAGTCATGTGAATTTTTTGGTTTCACATTGCATATAAAAATTATGTTTACACTATATTGTAGTTTATTATTTGTGCAATAGCATTATGTCTAAAAAAAACAATGCACATACCTTAATTTAAAAATACTTTATTGCTTAAAAAATTCTAACCATTACGTGAGCCTTCACTAAGTCATAATGTTTTTGCTGGTGGAGGGCCTTGCCTCACTGTTGGTTGCTGCTATCTGATTAGGGTGATGATTGCTAAAGGTTGGGGTGGCTGTGGCAATTTCTTAAAATAAGACAACAATGAAATTTGCTGCATCAATTGACTCTTCCTTTCAAGAAAGATTTCACTGTAGCATGTGATGCCATTTGATAGCATTTTACCCACAATAGAACTTCTTTCGAATTTGGAGTCAATCCTCTCAAACACTGCCACTGTTTATCAACTAAGTTTATGGAATATTCTAAATCCTTTGTTGTCATTTCAACAGTGATCACAGCATCTTCACCAGGAGTACATTCCATCTCAAGGAACCACTTTCTTTGCTCATCCCTAAGAAGCAAGTCCTCATCCATTAAAGTTTTGTCATGAAATTGCAGCAATTCAGTCACATCTCCAGGCTCCACTTCTAATTCTAGTTCTCTTGTTATTTCCACCACATCTGCAATTACTTCTTCCACTAAAGTCTTGAATCACTCAAAGTCATGCTTGAGGGTTGGAATGAACTTCTTCCAAACTCCTGTTAATGTTGATATTCTGACCTCCTCCCATGAATCATGAATGTTCTTAATGGCATCTAGAATGGTGAATCATTTCCAGAAGATTTTCAGTGTACTTTTCCCAGATCCATCAGAGGAATCACTTTTTATGGCAGAGCGGTAGTTTGAAGCTGGGTGGATTCCAGAAAATCCTGTTCTTAAAGCTATACATTCCTGTGCATGTAAACCTATTACAGGTGGGACCTTTTGATTAAATTACTTCAGTGAAAGACCTTTGATTAGATTGTGGAACCCAGGGTGGGTTTTAATCCTCTTCCTGGAGTCCTTTATAAGTGGAGGAATAAAAAGCCACAGATACAGAAAAAAAGCTGCAGACAGAGAAAAACCCAGAAGCTGAGAGAGAAGAGGCCCAGGAGAGAGGGAAGAGACAAGCAGACACCACCATGTGCCTGATCACCCACAGCTACAACTTGGCGAGATAGCATCTCTTGACAATGCCTTGATTTGCACACTTTCATGGCCTCAGACCTGTAAGCTTCTAACTTAATAAATCCCTATTGCAAAAGCCAACCCATTTCTGGTATATTGCACCAGAAGCCTTTAGCAAACTAAAAAAGGCAGCTATAGCCTTACAAAATAAGACTTGAAAGTAGAAATTAATCCTCATTCCATGGGCTTCAGAATGGATATTGTGTTAGCAAACATAAAAGCAACATTAGTCTCATTGTACATCTCCATCAGAGCTTTTGGGTGACCAGGTGCATTGTCAATGAGCAGCAATATTTTGAAAGGAATCTGTTTTTCTGAGCAGTAGGTCTCAACAGTGGGCTTAAAATATTCAGTAAACCATGTTGTAAACAGATGTGCTGTCATCCAGGCTTTGTTGCTCCATTTATAGAGCACAGGCAGAGTAGATTTAGCATAATTCTTAAGGGCCCTAGAATTTTCGGAATGGTAAATGAGCATTGGCTCCAACTTAATAAAGTTGCATTAGCCCCTAACGAAAGAGTCAGCTTGTCCTTTGATGCTTTGAAGCCAGGCATTGACTTCTCCTTTCTAGCTAAGAAAGTCCTAGATGACATCTTCTTCCAATAGAAGGCCGTTTCATCTACATTGAAAATCTGTTGTTTAGAGTAGCCACCTTCATCAGTGATCTTTGCTAGATCTTCTGGATAACTCACTGCAGCTTCTACACCAGTACTTGCTTCAACTCGTACTTCTTTCCTTAAACTGCTTTTCAGACTTGATCTTTAATATTGTTCTCTTTCTTCATAATTGAACATGCAGGCTTATACACAAGTTTGATTGAGAATAAATATTCACCGCCTTCATTTCTCTCAGTGATTCCCATTTGGGTCTTGATTTTATCATGTTTTTGAGTCCTAGACATCAAATAATGTATAGCAAAAGTTTCATTTTCTCATTTTTATGCCGTTTAATAAGATAAGGGGAAATTAGATATTTAAATATCTCTGTAAGGAAGTAGAAACATTGACCAAAAATGGGCTGTTCCTGATGATAGAAAGGGACACCAGTGAAAGTACAGGACAATCAAATGACAAAAAGCAGTACAGGGGATCAGTGTGCAGAAGGAGAGATGGTAGGAATATTGAGAGCCTCTCACACTGACCATGTCTTTTCCTGGCTATGTTTCCCAACTAAAGCTCCTTAAGGAAATAGCTTGCATTTTTTTAATCTCTCAATTCTCAGACACAAAAACATTTCCTCACTCATTCAGGTCTACAATTCTGAAAGCCAAAGGCTCTGAAAAGTGGAAGTTTTGTTTACAGCTCACAATATCTAACCTGTAATTGCATTTATGGTCTTTATTTCTCTCTTCATGTGAATTCCCATATGTTTTACTGCAGTAAAATTGTTTGATTAGTAGTGCTGCCTCAGCCTCCCACTAGGGCTGTTATGCAACATATTGAATATGTACCATATTTCCTTTCCAAACTCCTGCAAATTCTTAATTTTGAGATCTATCTGGCCCCAAAGGCTGCAGAAAAGTGATTGTGGACCTATGATAGATGCTTGTAAATATCTGTTGGCTGACTGTCTGGATGATAAACCCCATCCAAGGGGGAAGGTTCAGGAGAATCCATCAGAGTCTGTCATAGTGTATGTCCTGTGCAAAGAAACAATGAAATGGAGTTTGGGGTGCAAACAGATTTGGCAGAAGGAGAAATTGAATGGTGATGCAGACCAGATAAAACCTTGGCCAACTCAGAGGGAAGCTCTGGAGAATGTACTGCTCATTGGAGTTGTCCCAACTCAAGCCAGAAGAGTCGGGCCTTTATATCTCCACCATACTGCCCTGAGAGGGCATGGCCCCAACCAAGGTGTCTCTGTGGTGCCGAGGCAGCAGCTAAGGCAGCCTGCTGACCATAGGGCTCACAGCTGGGTAGCAAGGCCATCCTTGAGGGGGCTGGGGTGATGCATCTCTGCCCCTGCCACAGAGACCAACCGGGACTCCGTCCTGGAAGGATTTGATAAGGAGGCACAGATGGAGAAAGAAGTCAGGATGGATGGAAGCAACAAGTCCACACACGTGTGGACGGGCCACATCACGTGGTAGAGAAGCTTTTTCTAAAATACTGTTTATTGCTTTTCTTTTGCTTTAAAAAGTGTTATTTTTCACTGTGGAGATTATGCCAAAATATGTAAAAGTATAAAGAAGAAACCAAAATCTAGCTTTTAGAACTCAATGACTTATGGAGATTTTTCTAAAAATAAAAATAAAAAGATAGCTCTCTTCCCTAAGAAGAAATTGCCCAACAGTGTTTTGTTTTGTTTTGTTTTGTTTTGTTTTGTTTTGTTTTGTTTTGTTTTGTTTTGTTTGAGATACTGGGGACTGGGGATTGAATCCGGGACCTCATATGTTGGAAGCCAGCTCTCAACTACTGAGCCGTATTGGCTCCCCTGAGTTGGTTTTTTCATTTGTTTTCCTTGTTGGTGGTGTTTTTTAGGCAGTACCGGGAACCAAACCCAGGACCTCCCATGTGGGAAGCAGGCACTCAACCACTTGAGCCACATCCGCTTCCCAACCCACCAGTTTTTTAAGAAAATACTTTTCCCTTCTCATTGCTATGCTTATCATCCATTTGAACATATGTGGAGAGGAGGATATTGTTTAATTAATCCTTGTTTTATTCTGTAACATTTTACTGTTAGTGAGTATGGGGAGGTGGGGATTGTATTTACTTAGAAATCTTTATTTATTAGGGATATCAAAACTTTGTAATAATTTTTGGAACTCTTTTCCCAGTTCATTATTGGCATTTAAATTTAGCTTGAATTTTTGACATACAGAAATATTAAATGTGTTAAATTAGCATATTCTTTTATGTTTATAAATCCCCCCATTATTTTTATGCTCAGAAAAGTATTGTGCATCTGGAAATTAGGTAATTACCTATATCTCCTTATAGTTTTCCCAGTTTCATAAATTGATGAACACATTGTCCAGTTGGAATTTATTGTGATGTATGACCCTCTTAGAAAGGACTTCTTTCATCTCAAAGAGTCCGTCTCGCTGGTCTTAAAGGCCTAGTTTTTTGAAATTGATATGCTGCAAATATTAAATTGAATTTTAAAATAAGACTAAAGATAAAAAGTATATAATACAGACCTACAGCAAGTCTGCTCTGCAAAGAATGGTTCAAAAGTAGAATGGTCACCCAAAAGTTAGTAAATATACACAAAATACAATGTTTGAAAGGAGATTGGCCCAAATACATAAAAAGAAACAAGGTGAGAGAACCCCAGGTCCACCACTTACTTGCTCTGTGATCTTGAACATCCGTCACTTTCCTAAGCCTCAGTTTCCACCTCAGTAAAATGTTAATAATAATAATACATATCTTGAAAGATTGTTTCAAGATATAAAATATATTAAAAACACTCATCACATTACTTCAAATGCAAGCTATTGTGAAGTTAAAGGTATAAATTCTGTCCTCCCCAGGCTTCTTTTGAGTTATGTGCATTCTTACCCTGTTACATTCATATAAATGTTATATTATACACACTTGTGTCTTGTCTATCCTACCTTCTGGATGGACAGTTGTAATGGCCAGGGTGGGAACTTTATTTCTGCATTCCTCGTTCTCCTTACAGTACCTAGAGTACAGCAGGACCTCAAATAAATTTTGTTGTAAAAATAGATGACTAAATTATCAAAGAAAAATATCAATGAGTACAAGAGGCTATTATCTGAACAAAATACAAAAAAAAATATTGACTATCAAAACTATGGAACAAATAGCTTTAAAGTAATCAACAAACATGCAAAGGAAAAGATCTATAGCTGTGATTAGGTAAAGCTTAAAAAGTTTGGTTGGGAGATGAAAAATTACTAATTTTAGAACATTTATGGACTTAGCCTTGTCTGCCAAAGAGACTTCGAGCAAATGTACTTTGATTTTACCCTCTTCAACCTGCCTCAAACCCTCTTGAGAAGAAAAGGTTCAGCCTGGCTCATTCCAACACTTTGAGGTACAAAATCAGAGATGGGAAGAAAAGAATGAGACCAAAAATGAGGGGATGTTAGGGAGAGGTTAGGACCATCTACAGAGTAAAACCTGGGGACTGGCAGGCAAGAGGGTGGGGGAAATTTGCAAACCTACTCAAGATGGAAAGACGAGTACAGTGAAGCCCCATGTATCCATCACCTAAACACAATTAGCGGCATTTTATAGATCTTATTTTATGTAATTCCCATCCACTCTTTGGCTGAAGCCTTTAAAAGAAAACCCCAGATATCATGTCATTTCACCTGCAAACCCTTCAGTGTGCAGCTCTTCTGATAAGGATATAACATAATCTCTGTGTTATCACACATAACAAAATTAACAATTCCTTATATCACATAGTACCTGGTCCATATTCAATTTCCCTATTTCCAAAATGGAAAGAGGGATTCTATGAAGTGGGAGTGGTATTTTTGGAGAATGAGACATTTTGAAGACTGTAGGATATTTTTAAAATTAGAAAGCTGTAGAAAGGGAATATGAAACATGTTGCTGAGAGTTATAAATAGGATCTCCTTAAATTACTTCAAGAGGCATGCCTAAGGGTGTCTTGGGATTCTTCTAATTCATCTTAGGCTATAATAGCATACCTCAAGAATAACCTGGTCAGCTTTGGATTCTATAGGACTGTACATCAGTAAAACAATGGCATTAAGAGATAAACCACCAACTGCCAAAAATATTTTTTTACAAATATAACAAACAACAACTAGCCAAAATAGAGAACAAAATAAAAGTCATACATAAGTTCATATGAAAAAAATGTAAAGACCCGAAGAGGAACATGGACAGGACAAAGAAGGAAAAGACAGAGGACATGCCTTCCATTAGAGCAATTGGAATTCAGTGGTGGCTGGAAAGGTGAGTAACAGGCAGGAATTAGTGAGAAGGAGAAGAGTCTTGATGGGTACCAATGCCCACACATGAGAGATCTTCTAGACCATATGGAGGGCCTTAAAACTTGAGACAACAACAAACCATTAAGAAGGCCATTCCCATAATACACAGGAAAGGATATGAACAGATGCTTCAAAAAGAAAGAGAAGTAATAAAGGAAAAGGAAAAGTTATCATTCTCAGAATGAGAGAAAAATTAACCTCCTACTAAGTAAGGAGCTTACAGACTGAGGAAGACAGATGTTATAAAATAATCACACCAATGAAAGCATCGCTACAAGCTGAAATAAATTATCCGAAAGAGAGGAATTGGGTTCTGTGAATATCGTACCCGATTTAAACCAAGGAGGCAAGAAGGGTTTCCCTGAGGAGTTATGGTTGAGCTGAGAAGAGAAGCAGTATTGGTGTTAACCAGGCACTTTATAGTTTATCAAGATGTGAAAACAACAGCACATTTTTTCTTTTTAACCAAAAAATAAAAAAGGGTGATGATAAAAGGATTTTTGTATATCTAAGGATGAAATATTATAAAACCAGGTTTCTACTTTTAAAACTGTATTCTTAGACACTTCTATTTGGTAAGCTCCATTGACATGTGTTATTTAACAGTACCATATTTTCTATAAATTGGGAAATTCAACTGTTCAAGTTCAGTAAGAAACTTTATTTTCCAGCTATCAACTAGCAACTGCCAGAACTGCCACAAAAGCAACATTGAAAGTTTGGTAACTATTCCGCAAATTTGACCCTGGAAACAAGTAAATTGGGGGAAGCCTCCTGTACCAAAATCAACTGGCCCAACTCTTCTCATTATTTGAGGTACCAGGTTATTTTCCATGTAGATTTGGGTGAAAATATGAGGGAAAAGTTCAAACAGGGACACAGTGCCTCTTTGGCCTAACCTTGTGGGATATTTGTCTTGACCATACATTTTTTTTTATTGTCCAGTTAAGTTTTGAGTAATTCAGGTGATGAGAATTTCAGCCCTGTCTGTGGGCAGTGACTCACTCCACCATCAAATTAACAGCTCTCTTGGAAAATGTTTTTTTCATGACTTGGCCAAAAATTTACATGGCTTAATTTCACCCCTTTCTTCCCAGAGAAACTCTTTGTGAACAATTCCAGTGATTACACACTTCAGAAGAGCCTTTATTTATATCCATGGCACATGTTTGACCAATATATCATTTTTTATCTTTCCTCAACATCACTCCCTAATGCCCTGCACCTTCTGCTTATATTCACTTGTCAACTCTTCCCCTGGTGCTAAAAGTAGATACACATTATCTTGAAACATCCAATTCATGGAGTTGAAAGTCAAGATAGAGGTGTAAGATATGGTGTAAGATACTCCAGGATGCAGCTTCTCCACAGAATCATTGAACAACTAGCAAAAACTATCAGGGCTATTTTCCTCAAAATGCCATACAACGTTTAGAGGGTTATAGTAACTAGCAAGTGCTAAATCAAGAAAACTCAGTTTGATAAAGAATAGGAGAAGCTTAGGGCACCTTGCTAGCCCCCCACCCCTACCCTATCCTTGGAGCAATGTGGAGCAAACTTATGCTCCCATTGTGGGTCCCTGTTACAGATGCAGTAGAGTAACCCATATATGCATTCTGGGGTGCCTATAAATCAATACCAGTCTATCTATCAGGTGGCAGCCTGAAAGACTGACCCAGGAAACTCTTCCCTGGCTTACTCTCCCAAAACTTGTATGCCCTTGTTGTATGCCCTTCAGGTAGAAGGAGTTTGCAGATAGCTAAAGTGGTACACGAAATTATTAAGACTAAGTGACCTTGGGCAAAGGATTTCCTGCTTTAAGACATAAAAGAAGAGCACCCAGGAGGTAGAGAAAGTATAATTCATAGGGCATAGAGGTGACATCCAGATTCCTGTACATGGGTGTATTTCTAAGGCCACAAGCAAGCACAAGTCCAGGACAAAAGTCAGGTTCAGAAAAGAGGGAGCAGACTCTGAACATCACTTTTGCCTTGAGCTGATCTTCCTGATAGGAGGGCTAAACTCTGAAGAAGAGTACAAGCCTATTTGTAAACCTGTGAAAGGTATTTTATGCATTGATTTGTTTGTTTTTGTTAGTTCCTGGCACTCAAGTAAATCCTCTCAAATCACTATCTGGATACAAACTTAAGGAACAGACACCTTAGAGATTAAATCCCAGAGTTAAAATATTAAAATATTTAAATGGACAGTGTGCAACAAAAGATTACAAGGCAAACAAAGAAACAGGAAACAATAGTCATCCAAAGGAACAAGATAAAAACCCAAAAAACCATCAACAAAGAAGACTTGACTTTGGGCATAAAAGATTTTTAAAATTGATCTTTAGTATGCTCTAGGAGGTAAAAGAAAACATGGAGAAAGAACTATAGGATATCAGGAAACTGATGAATGAACCCTATGAGAATATCAATAAAGAAATAGAAAGATTACAGGATACAAACAAAAACACTGTAGTTGAAGAGCACAATAATGAAAAATTCCATAAAAGGATTCAATAGCAGATTGGAGCTGTCTGAAGAAAGCATCAGTAAACTCAAAGACAAGACAATTTAAATTATTCTGGCTGAGGAGCAGAAAGAAAAACAATAAAAACACTGAATAGAGCCTGTATTAGTCAGCCAAAGGGGTGCTGATGCAAAATACCAGAAATCTGTTGGCTTTTATAAAAGGGTATTTATTTGGCATAGAAGCTTACAGTTACCAGGTCATAAAGTGTAAATTACCTCCCTCACTAAAGTCTGTTGCCACGTGTTGGAGCAAGATGGCTGCTGATCTGCAAAGGTTCCATCTTCCTCTTCCTCTCAAGACTGTGGTCCCAGCTTCTTTCAATATCAGCTGTAGGCTCAGGTAAGTCTTGTCTCTCTCCTGGGGCTTGTTTCTCTCTGGGCTCAGCTGCCCTGCTCTCTCCACAAGGCCAGTTGTAAACTGTCAGGCGAACAGCTCGTCTCTCTTCCCAGGGCCTCTGCCATGTCTAATGGAGCCTTCTCACATATCTATTTCTCTGTGTGTTTATTTCCCAGGGCTCCAGCATTAAAACTCCAACCTCTCTTCTCTGTGGTACAGTTTTTCTGTGAGTCCTGATCCACCAAGGGGGCAGACACTCAATGTCCTACTGATGTGGCCCAATCAAAGCCTTAATCATTATTTTATCAAGTAAAATTGAAACTTCTGAATCCAATATATTCTAATATGCACAGAGGAACAGACCAGTTTACAAACATAATCCAATATCTATTTTTTGGAATTCATAAACAATATGAAACTGCTACAGAGCCTAAGAGACTTGTGGGACAAAATAAGCATAACAATGTACAGTTTACAGGAGTCCCAGAGGAATAAAAAAGAGAGAAATGTACAGAAAGAACATTCAAAGAAATAATGGCAGAAAGTGTCCCAAATTCAACGAAAGACATGAACATGCATATTCAAAAATCCCAATGAACCCCAAACAGGACAAGCTTGAAAAGAACCATACCCAGACACATAGTCATCAAATTGTTGAAAGCCAAGGACAAGGTTAGAGTTTGGAAAGCTGCAAGAAAAACAATGGGTTGTGTACAATGGAGTCCCGATAAGATTAAGTTCTGCTCTCTCATCAGAAACCATGGAGGCAATAAGGCAGTGGGACAAAATATTTATGATGTTAAACGAAAACAATTGCCAAACAAGAATTTTATATCCAGTGAGACTACCTTTCAAAAATAAGGGAAACATGAAGATATTCCCAGATAAACAAAAGCTGAGATAGCTCATCACCACTAAACCTACCTTACATGCAATGATAAAGGGAGTTCTTCCAGCTGAAAGGAAAGAATACTAGACAGTGGATCAAAATAGCATAAAGAAATAAAGATCTCCAATAAAGGTAACTATATGGATAATTATAAATGACAATACTCTTTTATTATATTTTTGGTATGCAACTCCACTTTTTACTTACAGATGCTAAAATGCAAATGCATAAAAATAATAATAAATTTATAGTTTTCAATATACAATGTATAGAGATATAAATTGTAACAAGTACAAGAAAAAGTTGGGGGAATGAAGGGGAATAAGAGCAGAATAAGAATATGATCTTGAAGTTAAGATAATATTAAATCAAATGTTATTGTTGTAGATGTAGGGTATTAAATTTAAGCCCTATAGTAACCACAAAGAAAGTATCTGAAAAATAAGGGACTCAAAATGAAAGCTACATGGGAAGCAGATGTACCTCAGAGGTTGAGTGCTTGCTTCCCATGTACAAAGTCCTTGGTTCAAACGCTGGTACCTCTTTAAAAGAAAAAAGATGCATTACAAAAAAATCAAACAAAAATGAAAGTAGACATTAATGGAAGAATTGAAGGATAATAAAGGTATAAGACTTACAAAGACAATATAGCAAAATGGCAGAACATCCTGCAGTGTCAGTAGTTACCTTAAATATAAATGGATTAAGCTGTCCACTCAAGAGGCAGAGATAGGCAGAATGGATATGAAAGAATGACCCAACTAAATGCCGTTTACGAAAGACTCACTTTAAATCCAAATCATTAGAAGGTAGAAACTGAAAGGATGGAAAAATATGTACCATGCAAATAGCAACCAAAAGAAAGCTGAAGCAGTATACCTAGACTAATATCAGATTAGACTTAAAGTTTAAAACTGTTATGGAGGAAGAAGGCAGCAAGATAACATCAGTTTAAGTGGGCACCCACCATCCCTTTCATAAAAAATGGCTGAGTGGGGGCAAGATCCTGCCAGAGTGAGCTGTATAGGGAACCCACAGAGCAGGGGGCTTCAGGGCATCTATCTGGAGGAAGCTGGACAAAGAGATAAATTGCCATGGTAAAACCATGAGTTTCTCGCCCCTGTGTCTGGAAACAGCCGACAGCTAAGCCCCACCATCAAGGCAAAAGGCCGCTGCAAGCCCTGATTCCTGCCGGCCACCCAGTAAGAAGGAGCATTCTCCGAGAGCGGGAGGGTTCTGGCGAAGGGTGGAGAAAGGTTTCCTTTCTGTGGGTTTGGTTGCCTGGACTCTGTCTGATCTTTGGGGAGCATACCAGCCAGCTTGAGTTGACACCAGGAAGAGGGGAGAGGCAAATCTGATGAGGCAGCCTGATTTATCTAACTTCCCTGGGATAGAGAAACTTGGCCTGGGAGAGGGTGGAGTCAGGCAATTGACTAGTCCCATGCTGAAAACTGTCAAAATTTCAACACCCCTAAGGGAGGCTGGCAGTACAAAGCACTTAATAAGCTTCCAAGAGCCTATTTAGGGTCCCCTGGGAGGACGGGGTGGTCTGGAAGAGGGTTGAGAGTAATTTTTCTGTGGTGAGTTCTGATTTGAATTTCAGAAGGGAACTCGACCTGACCAGGAGAGGTGAGAGGGGATCCACTCACACAGGCTATTGCATCCTGCTGCCCTGGGAGAGAAAGCAATAAGAATAGAAAGGGGGCAGGGACATTCAGGCTCCTAATCAGCAGAAATCTACCCAACTGCAAAGAGTCAAGCCTGCCCAAAGGAAAGTGATTGGATAGCTTTCTGAAGAGCTCACTGACCCAACAAGAAAGTTTAGCTCAGTGGAAGAGTTTCTGTCTTGAATATATGAGGTCCCTAGTTCAATGCCTGGTTCCTCTTAGAGTAGTGATCCACTGGGATATAAAACATCTAGCTGATACTTGAGGACAGGGAAAACATAGACATTATTTTTGTATTAGCTTCTCTTGGGTGTCTTATTTTTCCTAAAAAATTTATTATTTTTAAAATTTAACTTAGTTTACTCACTAAAACCCACTTCAAAACCTGCAAAAGGCAGTATGCAGGGTAATTGATTGATGAACACCAGCAGCCTGAGAAGCTCCTCAGGGGCCTAAGAGGGGAGGCTGTTTTTCCTTAGTTTTTGTTTGACTGCTTCCTAGTGTGTTTGTCTGTTTGTTTGTTTTTCTTTCCTCTTTCTATCCACCCTCCCAATTTTTTTTAAATAGGTGCTACTGGCTTGTTTCCTGCTTGCTGTGTTTCTTCTTCCTTGATTTCCACTTTTCTGTGTATACCGATTTTGTCTACCAATGCTATCTCTTTTCCTTCCTTCATTTTCTATCTCCCACTTTCTGTCATTCTTCTTACATTCCACCTCTCTTTGCTTAGTCCTCAATTTTTCTGGTTTTTATTTATATCTCATCTATTCTGTTTTCTTTCTTTTATTAAATTCATTTCTTTCTGTCTTTTCTTTTCTCTTTCCCTCTATCCTCATCATTCTGGCCTTTTAATTTATTCTACATATTTTTCTCTATTCAGTTTCCCATTTCATTGTTGGCACTCCACTTTTTTATTCCTATTACTCTACACTGCTTACATGAGTTAAATATTCATTTTCCTAGGTATTATATGGTTCCTCTTCTAACTTTTACTTTTATTATAGCTATTATCCTTTTTCTTCTTACCTCTTTCTCTTTCTCTAGCCCTAATCTTTTCCCTTCAAGGGAACATAGACAACAGCAAGGAAATAGAATAAGAGGAACAAAATGTCAAAGAGAATACTTAACACACGCACAAAAACAGCAACTAAATAAAACTCTAGAGTAGAAAGAAAAGCTAATCAATTGAATAAACCCATCAAGTAAAGAGATGACCAGACAGCGACAAAAAATTACATACCATACTAAGAAACAGGAAGACATGACCCAGTCCAAAGAAAAAACTAAAAACCAGAAAGAGATGCAGAACATCGAACTAATCAAAGCTGTCCAAACAAATATCATGGACCAACTTACTGAAGTGAAGGAAGAGATTAAGGATATTAAGAAGACACTGGGAGAACATACATAAAATTGTAAACATACATAAAAAGATAACAGATATGATGATGATGAATGGCACAATCCAAGAAATAAAAAATATACTGGAAGCACATAACAGCAGATTTGAACAGGCAGAGGAAATAATTGGTGATGTGGAAGACAGTACATCTGAAATCAAACAATAGAACAGGTAAAAAATAAGAAAAAATCCAGCAGGGACTTAGGGATTTGAACAACAACAGAAAATGCACCAATATATGTATTATATGCATCCCTGAGGGAGAAGAGAAGGGAAAGGGAACAGAAGGAGTGTTGGAGGACATAATGGCTGAAAACTTCCCAACCCTATTGAGGGAGATGGATGTACATGTCCAGTAAGCACAGTGCTCCCCAAACAGTATAAATCCCAACAGGCCTACTCCAAGACATATACTTATCAAACTGTTCAAAGCTCAAGACAAAGAGAAAATACTGAAAGCAGCAAGAGAAAGGAGAACCTCAATAAGAGGAAATCTCAATAAGATTAAGTGGTGATTTCTCATCTGAAACCATGGAGGCAAGAAGGCAGTGGTAAGACATAGTTAAGGTACTAAAAGAAAAAAACTTCCAGCCAAGAATTCTCTATCCAGCAAAGCTGGCATTCAAAAATGATGGAGAGTTCAAAATATTCACAGATAAACAGAAATTAAGAGAGTATGCCAATAAGAAACCTGCCTTTCAAGAAATACTTAAGGGAGTTCTGTAGGTCAAAAGGAAAAAACAGGAGAGAGGGAGAGAGCTGGAGGAAAATGTAAGAACAACTAAAAAGACAAAAAGAAAAATAAAAAACAACATACGACATACATAAACCCAAAGAAAATATGGCTAATGTAAGTAATTCCTTGAGAGTAATAACACTGAATGTTAATGTTAACACCACCAGTCAAGAGACACAGATTGGCAGAATGGATAAGCAAATATGACCCATCTATATGCTGTCTACAAGAAACCCACCTTAGACCCAAGGATTCCAGGAGACTGAAAGTGAATGGCTGGAAAACAATCTTACAAGCAAACAATAACCAAAAAAGGGCAGGAGAAGCTATATTAATATTGGACAAAATAGACTTTAAATGCAAAACTATTGTAAGAGACAAAGACAGACACTATATATTAGTAAAGGGGTAATCATACAATAATAAAGAAAAATCATAAACATTTATACACATAACCAGGGTGCCTCAAAATACATGAGGCAAACACTGGAAAAACTAAGTGGAGAAATAGATGCCTCTACAATTATAGTGAGGGACTTTAATACACCATTATCACCATTGGACAGAACATCTTGACAGAGAATCAATAAAGAAACAAAGACTTTGAATAATAATTAGAGGACCTAGACCTAATAGACATATACAGAACACTACACCCAAATACAGAGGGATATACATTCTTCTCAAGTACACGTGAATCATTCTCCAAGATAGACCACACACTAGGCCCCAGAAAAATTCTCAATGAATTCAGAAAGTTTGAAATTATACAAAGTAATTTCACTAAACACAATGGAATGAAGCTGGAAATGAATAAGGGCCAGAGAGCCAGATTAGGAACAAAGATATGGAAGTTAAACAACACACTCTTAGAAAAACAGTGGGTGAAGGAAGAAATCTCAAAAGACATCAGTAACTACCTTGAAATAAATGTAAATGACAACATAACATATCAAAACCAATGGGATGCAGCAAAAGCTGTACTGAGAGGGAAATCCATAGCCATAAAAGCATATATTGAAAAAGAAGAAAGAGCTAAAATCAAAGACCTAACTGCACACTTGGAGAATTTAGAAAAAGAACAACAAATTAACCCCAAAGGAAGTAGAAAGAAGGAAATAAAAAAGATTAGAGCAGAACTAAATGAAGTAGAAAATAAGAAAGCACTAGAAAAAAATAAACAAAAACAAAACCTGGTTCTTCGAGAACATCAATAAAATTGACAAACTCTTAGCTAGACTAACAAAGAAAAAAAGAGAGATGTAAGTACACAAATAAGAAATGACGGAGGTGATATCACCACTGACCCCACAGAAATAAAGAGTATCATAAAAGGATACTTTGAAAAATTATATGCCAACAAGAAGGATAATTTTAAGGAAATGGGCAAATTCCTAGAAACCCACAAGCAGCCTACAATGACAAAAGAAGAAACTGATGAACTCAACAGACCAATCACAAGTAAAGAGAGAATCAGTCATCAAAATCCTCCCAACTAAGAAGAACCCAGGACCAGATGGCTTCACAGATGAATTCTACCAGACATCCAGAAAGAACTAACACCAATCTTGCTTAAACTCTTCCAAAAAATAGAAGTAGAAGGAATATTGCCTAATTCATTCTATGATGCCAACATTACCTTAATACCAAAGCCAAACAAAGGTGCCACAAGAAAGGAAAATTATAGACCAATCTCTCTAATGAAACTAGATGCTAAAATTCTCAACAAACTACTTGCTGATCATATTCAACAACACCAAGTGGGTTTCATCCCAGGTATGCAAGAATGATTCAACATAAGAAAATCAATCAGTGTAATACACTACATAAAGAAACTGAAAGAAAAAAATCACTTGATCATCTTTATAGATGCAGAAAAAGCATTCGACAAAATACAGCATCCTTTCCTGATAAAAACACTGCAAAAGATAGGAATAGAAGGAAATTTTCTGATCATGATAAAGGGTATATATGAAAAACCCACAGCTAACATCATATACAATGATGAAATCCTGAAAGTTTTCCCTCTTAGATCAGGAACAAGACAAAGATGCCCACTATCACTGCTCCTATTTAACACTGTGTTAGAAGTACTTGCTCGAACACTGATGCAAGAAAAAGATATAAAAGGCATCCAAATTGGGAAGGAAGAAGTAAAATTTCACTATTTGTAGATGACATGATCCTATACATAGAAAACCCTGAGAAATCTACAACAAAGCTTCTAGAGCTTATAAATGAGTTCAGTAAAGTTGCAGGCTATAAGATCAATGCACAAAAATCAGCAGCATTTCTGTATACCAATAATGAGCAATCTGAGGAAGAAAAAAAATACCATTTACAATAGTAACTAAAAGAATCAAATACCTAGGAATAAATTTAACTAAATATGTAAATGACTTATACACAGAAAACTACACAAAACTGTTAAAGGAAATCAAAGAAGACTTAAATAAATGTAAGAATATTCCCTATTCATGGATGGGAAGACTAAACATCATTAAGATGTCTATCCTACCAAACTGATCTACAGATTTAATGCAATCCCAATAAAAATCAGCACAGCTTTTTACTGAATTGGAAAAACTAACTATGAAATTTATTTGGAAGGTCAAGAGGCCCTGAATAGCCAAAGACATATTGAAAAAGAAAAATGAAATTGGAGGAATCACACTACCTGATTTTAAAACATACTACAAAGCTACAGTGGTCAAAACTGCATGGTATTGGCCTAAGGATGGACATACCAACCAACAGAACCGAATTGAGAGCTCTGATATAGATTCTTTCATTAATGGTCAACTGATATTTGACAAGGCCACCAAGCCCACTCAACTGGGAGAGATTTCAACAAATGGTGCTTGGAGAACTGGATATCCATAAGAGAGAGGAACACCATCTCACACCTTATACAAAAATCAACTCAAGATGGATCAAAGATCTAAATATAAGAGCCAAGACCATAAAGACTTTGGAAGACAATGTAGGGAAGCACCTATAGGACCTTGTAATAGGAAATTGTTTCATGAACTTCACACCCAAAGCACAAGCAGTGAAAGAAAAAATAGATAAATAGGATCTCCTCAAAATTAAAAACTTTTGCACCTCAAAGGAAGTTATCAAGAAATTAAAAAGGCAGCCTACTGAATGGGAGAAAATATTTGGCAGCCATATATCTGATAGGAGCCTAATATCCAGCATATATAAAATCAATCCTACACCTCAAAAATAAAAAGACAAACAACCCATTTTAAAAATGGGCAAGTGACTTGAAAAGACACATCTCCAAGGAAGAAATACAAATGGCTAAAAAGCACATGAAAAGATGTTCAACATCACTAGCTACTAGGGAAATGCAAATCAAAACTACAATGAGATATCATCTTACACTCATTAGACTGGCTGCTATTAAAACTCAGAGGACTAAAAGTGTTGGAGAGGATGTGGAAGAATGGTAACCCTCATCCACTGCTGGTGGGAATGTAGAATGGTCCAGCCATTGTGGAGGACAGTTTGGTGGTTCCTCAAAAAACTAACTATAGAACTTCCATATGATCCAGCAGTTCCACTGCTGGGTATATACCCAGAAAAATTGAAAGCAAGGACATGAACAGATATATGCATGCCAATGTTCACAGTGGCATTATTCGCTATTGCCAAAAGTTGTAATCAACCCAAATGCCCATTAGCAGATGAATGGATAAACAAAATGTGGTACATACATACTATGGAATATTATTCAGTTATAAGAAGGAACACAGTGTTAACAAACAGGATGACATGGATGAATCTTGAGGACCTTATGTTGAGTGAAGCAAGCCAGTCACTGAAGGACAAATACTACATGACCTCACTGATATGAATTAAGCAAATTGAGCAGACTCAGAGAGCTATTGTCTGGAAGATAGGTATACAGGAAATAGAAAAGGAAGAAGGTTGTGAGCCAACACCCATATGGGCTATGATAAGGTGGAAGTGTTTAGTTGGGCAGTGAAGGGATATGGCAGGAGTGTAATGATCCTATTGGGTTGGGTGGTGCAGGTTTGACTGGGTAGTAGAGTCGGGAGGGAGGGTTGGACAGTCCATGGAACAGGGGGAGGGTTGGGGGAGGGACTAGGTGAACACAGGGGATTGGCAGGTATGTGGTCGAAAGTACAAAGTTGGGAACGCTCTTATGGCAATATGACAAGGAAGGGTTACTGGTTTAGAGTGTTGGATGGGGAGGGGGGGCATTTGGGACAGGGTGCCCCTGGGGCAGACTTTTAGGGAGTGTGTGAGTGATCATTTTGTCATAATGTGTTGTATCAGTGGGTGGAGATCCACATGATGAGCAGGAAGGAGTTGGACTCCCATCCTGGGGAGAACTAATATGTTCACAAACAGAGGGGGGCGGGGAATCTCTCGAGAACATGGGAGGTTCCTAATAGGGGAGGACCAACCAGTGTGTCAAGACCTCAGTGTTCAGGAAATGGGCCATTACATATCTTTCCATAACCTGCAAAATTGTGCGGGAGAGAGTGTGAACTACAATGTAAACTATAATCCATGCTTAGTGGCAATGCTCTAAAATATTTTCATCAATTTTAATGAATATACCACACTAATGAAAGATGCTGTTAATGTGGGAAAATGTGAGAGGTGTAGGAAGCAGGGCATATGGGAATCCCCTATATTTTTATGTAACATTTATGTAATCTAAATACCTTTTTAAAAAATAAAAATAAAAAATATATTTTAAAAAAAAGGCCTCAGTGTTGTTGCAAGTAACTAGGAATCTTGTCATCCAAGGAATGAAGCTGGGTGATCGCCGTGGGCCCTGAGAGGAGGGGAAGGGAGGAATAGAATAGATGGAACAGCAGGTATTTAGTGGGCAATGGAAGTGTTCTACATGATCTTGCAATGATGGACACAGGCCATGTTAAATAACATCAAAATTTATAAAAGTATGCGGTCTAAAATGCAAACCATAATGTAAACCATTGACTATGATTAGTAGCTATGTTTCACTATTTCTATATCAGTTGTAACAAATGTACCATCCACATATAAAAAGGAAGGGGGAAAAGAGGGAAGGATGTTGGGTATATGGGAGTCCCCTGTATTCTGTATATGACTTTATTGTGACTTAAACTTCTTTGAAAACAAAATGAGAAGAAGTAAGACAATGGGGAATAAATGGAAGAAAATATCACTGTACATACAGGACAACAAATATTACAGTAATGAAAGGCAAAATATCAAAAAAAAATTAAATATTTTTTATTTTTCATTTTTTTATATTTTTAATAATTTTTAATATTTTTCATTATTTTTTATTTTGTTTTAGTTTTTTAAATTTTTATGTATTTTATTTCTTATATTTAAACCTATCATTATTATTTCATTTTCCTATTAATTGTATTTGGCTATTTTATTGGCTTCATTTTTGAAGAAGTTTTGGATCACAGAAGGGTTACAACAGGAGCAGGGGAGGATCATTGGTGTGCGGTGGCAGTGATGGGAGATACATGGGACGGAGTTCACCAAGATATATATATAAGGTATATAAATGTGTTCAAATGTTCATAGGGCATTGTCACGGTGGATGGAGATTGACAGAATAATGAAAAGAATATTGAATTCCCATCCTGGAGAGCTCTGCCACATTCTCTAATGGAACAGCAACAATCCCCCAAGTACGGGGCAAAGACTAGCAAAGGAGGATGGTCCATTGATGGGCCCTTGATATTGATAACCATGCTTATAAGCTTTTGCTCTTGAAATTGAAACTTAGCCTAGTGTTATAGGGTGCCTAAGAGTTAACTCCTGAAAGCCTCCTTGTTGCTCAAATGTGGCCTCTTTCTAAGCCAAACTCAGCATATTAATGCATTACCCTCCCCTCAGTGTGGGACATGACTCCCAAGGATGAGACTCCCTGGCACCAAGGGATTACTACCAAGCACCAACTAGCAATGCAACTGGAAAAAGACCTTGAATAAAAAGGGGAAAATGTAAAGACAAATTAGTTTATATGGCTAAGAGACTTCAAAGTGAGTCAAGAGGTCATCTCAGAGGTAACACTTATGCACACCTCAGCAGGATCTCATAGACTGCCAAAGTAGATAGTGCCCCAAATAGTGAAGCTCCTGAGGGATCTGGAGACACCCAGGGCCTATAGTCAGGGCAGATAGCTCTAGAGTTTGGTGCCTTGTTAGTGGACCCTACTTTGGAGTTTGTGCTCCTGAGAGTGACAGAATTGGACTCAGTTATGGCTTCCCTACATATGGCTACATATGGCTCATCTGTCTCTTCTATTTGAACCTATAGTTGATGCTGGAGTTGGTAGGTGTACATTCAAGAGACTTAAATCTTTGGGTTGTCTATGTACCAGCTGGACACTGAGCCTCAACAGAGTTGCAACACTTACTCTCCAGTTCATTGGAGTCACCCAGGACAACTAACTAAGAGGTGAGAATGGACAACAACCATACCAAGGAAACGAGAGAGCCTACAACTGCAAGCAAGAGAGTCCCATCCATTGGCTGTATGAGATCAAAGCCCACTCTCAATTAGAGGTGGAGTGGACATCACCATCCCAGAATCCTCAGGACTGGGGAATGCACTATGGACTAGAGTGGACTTATTGGTAGGTATTCTACTATAGACATAGTATGAGTCTAGCAATGGAAGAAATTACAACATTGAAGTGGAGGCAGTGGCCACTGGATGCTCTGAGGGCAAGGAGAGGGAAAAACAGGTGTAATATAGGGGCATTTTCGGGACTTGGGCATCATCCTGAATGACATTGCAATGACAGATATAGGCCGTTATATATCTTCCCATAACCTACAGAATTATGTGGGAGAAAGTGTAAACTACAATGTAAACTATAATCCATGTTCAGTGGCAATGCCCCAAAATATGTTTATCAATTGCAATGAATGTACTACACTAATGAAGGATGTTGTTTATGTGGGAAAATGTGGGAGGTGTGGGGAGTGGGGCATGTGGAAATCCCTATATTTTTTATGTAACATTTATGTAATCTAAGTACCTTTAAAAGATTAAAAAATTAATTTAAAAAACTGTTATGAAGGACAAATAAAGTCACTATATACTAATAAAGGTGTCAATTCAATAAGAAGACGTAACAATTATAAGTATATGTGCTCCAAAATATATGAAGCAAATATTGAGGGATTTGAAGGTAGAAATAGACAGTTCTACATTAATAGTAGAAAAATTGAGTTCATTACTTCCAAAAATGTATAGAACATTTAGACAGAAGATTAATAAGGAAATAGAAGACTTGAATGATATTATAACCCAAATAGACTTTACAGACATATACAGAACACTTCACCAAATAGCAGCAGAATACACATTCTTCACTAGTACACATGGTCCATTCTCCAGGATAGAACACATGTTAGGTCACAAAACAAGTCTCAATAATTTTAAAAATATTAAAATCAGGATATGTATTTTCTTTGACCACAATGGAAGGTAGCTAGAAATCAATAACAGAGAAAGAACTGGAAATTTCACAAATATGTGACATTAAATAACACACTCTCAAACAGCTAATAGGTCAAAGAAGAAACTACAAGGGAAATTAGAACTACCTTGAGGCAAATGAAAAGGAATACACAACATACCAAAATTTATGGGATGCAACAAAGGCAGTACTCAGGGGGAAATTTATAGCTATAAACACACTTACATTAAAAAAGAAGAAATATCTCAAATAATGGACCTAACTTAACTGAAGAATCAATAAAAAAGTAAAGCAAACTAAAACTAAAGAGCGCAGAAGGAAGGAAACAACAAAGAATAGAACAAAGATCAATGAAATTGAAAATTAAATATATATATATATATGAGAGGATCAATGAAACCAAAAGGTGGAAATCTGAAAAGATCAATAAAGTTGGCAAACCTTTAGCTAGACTGACAAAGAAAAAAGCAAGGATGCAAAAAACTAAAATGAGAAATGAAAGGGGAGAGGGACATTATTATCAACCCACATAAATAAAATGAATAAGAAGAACATACTATGAACAAATGTATGCCAACAAATCAGGTAACTTGTTGAAATGGACAAATTGCTAGAAATACAAAAACTACTATTTTAGTTTCCTAGGCTGCTCAAACAAATACCATGAAATATTATGCCTTAAAAAATGGGAATTTATTCACTCATGGTTTTGAGGCTGGGAAAATGTACAAATCAAGGCATCATCAAGGTAATATTTTCTGCCCCAAAACAATGGCATTCGGGGGTTGGCTGCCAGTCATCCTTGGTTCCTCTGTCACATGGCAAGGCACATGGTGGCATCTCCTCTTTTTCTTCTCTTCTGGGCTCCATTTAAGCTTCTTATTTCCTGTGATTTTCTCTCTTTGTTTGAATTTCATTCTCTTATAAAAGATTCCAGTAATAGAATTAAGACCCATCCTGATTGAGTTGGGTCACACCTTCACTGATGTAACCTCATCAAAAGGTCCTGCTTACAATGCTTTCATATCCACAGGAATGGATTCAATTTAAGAACTTGCATTTCTGCTGTACATACACCTTCAAACCAGCACAGATACCAACACTGATTCAAGAAAGAAAAGCCCAGAATCTGATGGCTTCACTGGTAAATTTTACAAAACATTCCAAGAAGAATTAATATCAGTCCTGCTCAAATTCTTCCACAAAAATGAAGAAGAGGGAACACTCCCTCATTCATTCTACAAGGCCAACATCACCCTTGTACCAAAGCCGGAAAGAAAAAACAGCTAATGGAATAAACCACATTAATGGAATACAAGAAAAAAACCACCTTATCCTCTCAATTGACACAGAAAAGGCATTTGACAAAATCCAGCACTCCTTCTTGATAAAAACACTCAAAAACTAGGAAAAGAAGGAAATTTCTTCAGCATGATAAAGGACATATATGAAAAACTCACAGCAAGCATCATACTCAATGGTGAAGGACAGAAAGCTTTCCTTCTGAGATCAGGAAAAAGACAAAGATGCCCAGTGCACCAGTTATTCAACATGGAAGTTCTAATCAGAGCAATTAGGCAAGAAAAAGTAATAAAAGGTATCTAAATTGAAAAGAAAGAAGTAAAACTTCTCTATTTGCAGCTGATATGGCTCTATATAGAGAAAATACTGAAAAATCCTAACAAAGTTATTAAAGCTAATTAATGAATTCTGCAAAGAGTTCAAGTACAAGATCAACATGCAAAAATTAGTCACATTTGTACACAATACTAATGAACAATCAGAAGAGGTAATCAAGAAAAAAAATCAATACAACTAAAAGAGCAACAATAGCAGCTAGAAGTGAAATATCTGGGAATAAATTTAGTCAAGAAAGTAAGGTACATGTACATGGTAAACTACAAGACATTGTTAAAAGAAATCAAAATGACTTCTGGGAAGATGGAGAATTAGAGAGGCAGGGAAATGATTTCTTTCCCAGAAAAAAATAGCTAGAGGATAGACAGAGACTTCCTGGAGGGCTGGTCTAGAGCTTTGGACATGAAGGTAAGGCAAGGCGCTATCCAGAAGAGAGAAGGGCAAAGGAAAGGAATATCAGCTGGTTGAAAAAATCTTTTGAGTAGAGCTTGCAAAAGCAGCAGTGCATACTCTTCCCGTCAACTATGGAACAAATATCAGTCTGTGGACTGCAGCAGCTGTGGACTGCACTGGCTGCAAAATGAGATTTCAGGGGCCTCTTCCCCAAGAAAAGGGGAGAGGAAGGGACACAAATTCAGCGATTCAGATTTTGGTAGTGAACATGGTCTGCTGCATTGGAGGGGTCACACACTTCCAGGTTGGATGGGGCCAGGACATTGTCTGCCCTGAGAGCCAGCAGGGAGCCAAAGATAATTTGCCTTCTCAAACAGCCTCCCTACTGCCCCAGACTGATTGCTGAAGAAGCAGGGGTAAGGAAAGTTTGGCCAGCAAGTATGGAGAACAGCCTCTGAGAAACTTTGTGAGGCTTGGGCAGCCCTGAGGATGTTGCTTCTGCACAACCTGCCAGCCTAAGGAGTTACACTGAATGCATTCCCCTCCTGGTACCTGAGGATTGAGCTGAGAGGTCTGCCTAAGAGTGCCATCTGCTGGCCAGACCATAAAAGTTCATGAAAAGAAAAATAATAATTAATAAAGGAGGTAAGCAGGTGCCTTTACTGCCTCCTTTATTTATTATTATTTTACCCTCTCCAAGGCCCTTGGAAATTGACCTGCACCCCTTTACTGGGTCCTTAGCCCTGGTTTGAGCAGTCAAAAAGGGGCAATCCTAAATATCTAGAGCAAGTTGAACCAAGAGTCAAAGAACAGTGGTAGCACACAGCAACTTAACAGTAAATAATCAGGCAAGAGAGGGAAACTGAACATCAAAGTAAACTCAGCATCAGAATTAGATGCCTAAGACAGTAGCAAAAAATTACAAGCCATACAAAGAAAAAGGACGATATGACAGGCAAAGGAACAAATCAAAGTTTCAGGTGAGACACAGGACTTGAAAGAGCTAATCAATGAAGTTCATACAAATTTCCTAAATCAAATCATGGAGTTGAAGGACAACATGGCTAAAGAAATAAAGGACATTAAGAAGACACTGAGTGAGCCCTGAGAAAAATTTGAAACCTTGGATAGATAAATAACAGCTTATGGGAACAAAAGACACAGTAAGTAAGATTAAAAATACAGTTGAGGCACACAATAGCATATTTGAAATCATGGAAGAAAGAATCAGTGACATAGAGGAAAGAACAACTGAAATTGAAGAAAAAGAAGAACAGGAAGAGAAAAGAATGGGGAAAATTTGAGCAGGGGCTCTGGGAGTTGAATGATAATACAAAGTACATACAAGTGACAGCCAATAAAACTTAGTGCAGCTTTCTCTTCTGAAACCATGGAGGCAAGAAGGCAGGGGTATGATATATTTACAGTACTGAAAGAGAAAATCGGCCAGCCAAGAATTCTTTATCTGGCAAAACAGTCCTTCAGATATAATTGTGAACAGAAACTAAGAGCATTTGTAAACAAGGATCCAGGTTTGCAGGAAACACTAAAGGGAGTTCTGCAGTGAGAAAAGAAAAGACAAGAGAGAGGCTTGGAGGAGAGTGTAAAAGTGAAGACTATCAGAAAGGGCAACCAAAAAGATAAAAAGGTGGACAAAAATAATAAGATATGACATATGAAAGCCAAAGGATAAAATGCCTGAAGTAATACCTTTATAGTAATAACATTGAATATTAATGGATTAAACTCCCCAATCAAAAGACATAGGCTGAAAGAATGAATAAGAAAACAAGAGCCTTCCATAAACTGTCTGCAGGAGACTGACCTTAGACCCAAAGATGCAAATAGACTGAAAATGAAAGGTTGGAAAAAGATATTTCAGGCAAACAGTAACCAAAAGAGAGCAGGAGTAGCTATACTGCAGTCAGATAAAACAGACTTTAAATGCAAAAACGTGACAAGAGATGCAGGAGGCCATTTTATATTAATAAAAGGAACAATACATTAGAAAGGAGTAACAGTCATAAATATCTATGCACCTAACCAGGATGCCCCAAAATACATGAAGCAAACTCTGGCAAAACTGAAAGGAAAAATAGATATCTCTACAATAATAGTTAGAGACTTCAACATGCCACTCACATCAATAGATAGAAGAACTAGACAGAAGATCAACAAGGAAACAGGTAATTGAACACCATGATAAATGAGCTGGACCTGACAGACATGTACAGAACATTATACCCCAAATCAGTAGGTTATACATTCTGCTCGAGGGCTCATGGATCTTTCTCCACGATTGACTGCATTTTGGGCCACAATACAACTCTCAATAAAATTCAAGAAGATTGAAATTATACAAAGCAACTTTTCTGATCATAAAGGAATGAAGCCGGAAATCAATAATAGGTGGGAAAGGGAGAAATTTGCAAACATATGGAGGCTAAACAACACACTCTTAAACAATCAATGACTCAAAGAAGAGATTGCAAGAGAAATTAGTAGATATCTCAAGACAAATGAAAACAAGAACACAACATATCAAAATGTATGGGATATAACAAAGGCAGTGCTGAGAGAGAAATTTACAGCCCTAAATGCCTATATTAAAAAAAAAAAGAAGAACAAGCTAAAATCAAAGAACTAACTGAACAATTGAAGAAACTAGAAAAAGAACAGCAAACCAAATCCAAAGCAAGCAGAAAGAAATAAATAACAAAGATTAAAGCAGTTTTAAATGAAATTTAGAACAGGAAAAACAATAGAGAAAATCTACAAAACTGAAAGCTGGTTCTTTGGGAAAATAAATTAAATCAACAAACCCTTAGCAAGACTAACAAAGAAAAAAAGAGAGAAGATGCAATTAAATAAAATCAAGAATGAAAGGGGAGACATTTTGACTGACCCCACAGAAATAAAAAGGTTCATAAGAGAATATTATAAGAAACTACATGCCAACAAATTAGACAACCTAGATGAAATGGACCAATTCTTAGAAATGCACAAACAACCTACATTGACTCTACAAGAAATACAGGAAGTCAACAAACCAATCACAAGCAAGGAGATTGAATCAGTCATCAAGAATCTTCCAACAAAGAAAAGTCCAGGACCAGATGGCTTCACAGGTGAATTCTACCAAACATTTTGAGAAGAATTAATAGCAATCCTGTTTAAACTCTTCCAAAAAATTGAAAAGGAGGGAGAATTGCCCAACACATTTTATGAAGCCAACATCACCCTAATACCAAAGCCATAAAGATACTACGAGAAAAGGAAATTACAGACTAATCTTTCTAATGAACATACATGCAAAAATTCTCAAAAAATACTTGCAAATTGAATATAACAGCATATGAAAACAATTATGGATCATTATCAAGTGGGTTTTATTCCTGGTCTAGCAAAGGTGGTTCAACATAAGAAAATTAATTAATGTAATACACCACATTAACAAATCAAAGGGGAAAAAAAAAAACCAACAACACATGGATCATCTCACCTGATGCAGAAAAGGCATTTGACAAAATCTCGTATCCTTTCTTGATAAAAATCCTTCAAAAGATAGGTATAGAAGGAAAGTTCCTCAACATAATAAAGGGCATATATGAAAATTCCACAGCCAACGTCATACTCAATGGGGAGAAGCTGAAATCTTTTCCTCTAAGATCAAGAACAAGACAAGGAATACCATGCTATTCAACATGATTCTAGAAGTTCTAGCTAGAGCAATTAGGCAAGAAAAAGAAATAAAAAACATCCGAATTGGAAAAGAGGAAGGAAAACTCTTACTATTCGCATATGACATGATCCTATAGTTAGAAAACCCCAAATTATCTAAAACAAAGCTACTTGAGCTAATAAATGAGTTCAGCAAAGTGGCAGGATACAAGATCAACACGCAAAATTCAGTAGCATTTCTATGCAGTAGTAATGAGCAAGCTGAGGAGGAAATCAAGAAAATATTCCATTTACAATAGCAACAAAAAAGACTCCAATATCTAGGAATTAATTTAACCAGAAATGTCAAGTCTGTATTCAGAAAACTATAAAACATTGCTAAAAGAAATCAAAGAGGACCTAAACAATTGGAAGGACATTCCGTGTTCATGGATTGCAAGACTAAACATCATGAACGTGTCAATTCTACCCAAATTGATTTATAGATTCAATGCAATATCAATCAAAATTCCAAAAGCCTATTTACAGAAATAAAGAAATCAATTACCAAACTTATTTGGATGGGAAAGGGGTCCTGAATAGCCAAAAACATCTTAAAATAGAAGACTGAAGTCAAAGGACTCATGTTCCCTGAACTTGAAATGTATTATAAAGCTACAGTGGTCAAAACAGCATGGTATTGGCATAAAGATAGACACATTGATCAATGGAATCAAATTGAAAGCTCAGAAATAGACCCTCCCTTTATGGTCAAATGATTTTTGATAAGCCTACCAAGTCCACTTTTCTGGGACAGAATAGTCTCTTCAATAAATGGTGCGGAGATAACTGAATATCCATAACCAAAAGAATGAAAGGGAACCCCATCTCACTCCCTATACAAGATTCAACTCAAAATGGATCAAAGACCTAAATATAAAAGCCAGGACCAAAGAACTTTAGAAGATAGTGTAGGGAAACATCTACAAGACCTTGTAGTAGATGGGGGTCTCTTAAACCTTACACCCAAAGCATGAGCAACAAACGAAAAAATAGATATATGGGACTTCCTCAAAATTAAACACTTCTGCACCTCAAAGGTCTTTATGATGAGGATGCAAAGCAGCCTACCCAATGGGAGAAAATATTTGGAAATGACACATCCAACAAGAGTCTAATATCCATGAAATATAAAGAGATCCTACAACTCGACAATAAAAAGACAAATGAATCAATTAAAAAATGGACAAAATACATGAATAGACATTTTTTCTAAAGAAGAAATACAAATGGCAAAAAAACACATGAAAAAATGTTCAGCATCACTGGCTATTAGGGAAATGGAAATCAAATCTACAATGAGATATCATTTCATACCTATCAGAATGACCACTATAACAAAATAGAAAACTACAAGTTTTGGAGAGGATGTGGAGAGATAGGAATGTTTATTCACTGCTGGTGGGAATGTTGAATGGTACAGTCACTGTGGAAGTCTGTTTGGCAGTTCCTAAGGAAGTTAGATATAGATTTACCATGTGATCCAACAATACTGCTACTAGGTATATATCCAGAAGAACTGAAAGCAGTGACATGAACAGACATCTGCACACCAATGGTCATAGTGACATCATTCACAATTGTCAAAAGATGGAAATAACCCAGGTGTCCACCAACACATGAATAAATAAACCAACTGTGGTATATACACATGATAGAATATTATTCAGTTCTAAGAAGAAATGAAGTTGTGAGGCATATGACAGCATAGATGAACCTGGAGAATATTATGTTGAGTGAAGCAAGCCAGGCAAAAAAGGACAAATATTGTGTGACTTGGCTATTATGAATTAAATATAATGTGCAAACTCATGGAGTTAATAGCTAGAATTTATCACCAAAGGAAAGAATGTGGTTAGAGAATAGAAAGCTAAGGTTTAATCTGTTCAGAATTGGTAAAAAGTTGTTTGCAAATGTTTGGAAATGAGTAGAAATGATGAAACACATCATAGGATTTGTAACTAGTGGCACTAACATATGGGTATGATAGTGGTTTGTTTTTTG
>JAQZBX010009924.1:0-45178 GCA_029593785.1 Cabassous unicinctus
GCAGGCTCATGTTGGTTCCTAAGTCTTCCTTTTGAATTGTGAAAACTATATTCATTTTATTCTACATTGGTGAAGTTCTTTGAAGTCCTTTTAAAAAATCTCAATATACAAAATGTTACTATTGATGAACTTAAATGACACCCCTCCCCCCTTTTTTTCCTGCAAATTCCCAGTGTTTGCTAGGGCAGGTATCCCTGTTGCTGAGTGTTGTGAAGTGTGGTGGGACCCAACCATGTCTTGGTAATTTCTTTTGGATTTCTAGCAGTATTTTCCTGTTGGACTGAACTAGGGAAACAGCTTGTGGAACTGCTTTTGGTGCTGCCATGAGTGTGTTCAGGAATAAAGAGTGCATTCCAATGGTGGTGTTAGAGGGATGTTAGCTGTTCGGGAAAAATAACCCTTACCAAAGTTAATGGCTCCCACTAGCATTTTCAGTAACATGTACCAGATGTGGGTAGTTAATTATTCTCAGATCTGATAAGTACCTGCCAGCCAAGGCTAATTTTATTTTCAGTAAACAGTGGCCAAAGGTCCTAGCTGTTCATTTGATAGGATAGGGCCTGTTTGCACTTATCTATTAATAAAAGCACAACACTCCTTTAGTTTTCCTTTCCCAGGGCCAGATAAAACATTTCAGTCGTTCAACATATTTGTCTTAGTAAATCAGACAAAGTAAACAAATCTGGTAGATTAACTTGGTAAACAGAGAGTGGTTAAGTGTTACCTTTGGAGTTTAGCTCAATGCCGAATAAATAGCATTAATCGCCTGGTATTTTCAGTAACCTTTATGGAGTAAGACAGATTTTTTTTTTTTCCTTTCAACCATTAGGGATATAAGTGTGTTTCTTAAGTACTTTCAGATGTCCTACTGTAGGGAGATTTGAAAATCAATTTAAAATGAAATTTGTTTTTTGTCCCCATAGTAACTTATTGGGTACTTTGCATAAAAGTATAAACCTGGAACCTCTGTGGTTCATCTCAGAAGGAAAGTAAGATTGCAAAGTGGCATGCAAACCTTGCCAGACAGAGATAACTGCCTTTGAGAGGTTATTGATTTGGATGTAGCAGTGGAAGAGGGGTTCAGCTTTATGGTGGAGAGCGGGGTAAAGGGGCAGAATGATCCTTTTAATGTCCGAAATGCTATTTATTTTGTAATGTGGATGCTTGTCTTGTGAGAACTGGCATGAAACAGACTCATTATTTCCCACTAGCCAACAAAGCACTATTTTATCAATGTGACTTCCAGTCACTCCAAACCTGGACTAGATTTGTTCTGGGGACTTGTTGGTGCACGGCCCAAGACCTGTTGCCAGCTCTCTGTATCATCTTGTCTCCCTCATTAAACTTTCTTTTTCAGCAATGATCAAAACCTCTCTTTACCAAGACATATTGTCTTTTGCATTGACTTTATGTTTGTGGTTGTAAGTACTTTATAAAACTCTTTTTAGTTTTGCATGCTATGTAATAACCCACCTAATTTGCTAAACATGGTACATAAAAGAAATAGAAGCGTAGCTGGAAGGCCTCAGAGAAAATTCCCTACTCACACCCCTATCCCTACCCCTACGATGATCTCTGCATTAATATCTTATTCTCTAAGAGGGTGGCCTGGCACAGTGCCATGAATATAGTGCAAGATACCCAGCGGTAACATCTAAATGGTGATTGATGGTAATAGTGTAGGGGAGAGAGTACAAACCAGGAGTTTGGAGATCTGTATTCTGTTTCCAGCTTCATTTTAATGACCTACAGGCACATGATTTCTCTTCTTTATGTTTTAGTATCTCCAATTATACCGTGAGATAAAAGCTGTAGTCCATTTGCCTACCTGACAGGCATGCTGTTAGAACTAATGAGAGGAACTATAAATTTCTTATAGTCCCAAGGATGAAAGGTACCATAGCCAATTGGTACAAAATATTATTATTTTTATATAGTACAAAAGAATAAGCCTTTGGAGTAAAAATTTTTTTGTAATATATTTGCTAGTCTTGCATTCACCAATCATTTGCCATATTTAATTGTTTTTCTTTTTTAATTAGACCCAGAGTATAGTAAAATCTATGGCATGGCTTTCAGAAGAAGTCATTTCCTTATCTGTACCAACTCTTCAATTAAATAATTTTTTCATCTTTAAATCAAATTGCGTTTTCAAAGTGTCTTTGGTTTTAAATGATCTGAGAATACTTATCTGGTAGCATAGGCTAAATAAAGTAGTGGGGAAGAGGGCATTAGAAAGTGTTGAATTCTTAGTTCTAGTTAGCACCAAAATGCTAGTGATGATCAAATCTATGTTTATACCTCAGATCTTTTTCCTGAGCTCCAGACCCATAAATCCAACTAGTCAACTTCTCTACCTGGATATCCTACAGTAATTTCCAGCTCAGTGTGTAAAAATCAATATCCTATTTCTGAATTTCTTCCCTCTGTGAATGGGATCACCATCCACCTCATCTCTCAAGCCAGAAAAGCCTCACCCCATCTCCCCAAAGTCTGTAGATTTCTCTACCTTTGTTTCTGCCCCTTCTCTCCCTCTCCTTACTACCTTAGTTGGGCTGTTGCTGTTCTCTCACTGGATGATTGCAATTGTCTTCCTGCCACCAGTCTTGCCCACTCCATTCTACTCTCCACACCATTTCCAGATTATCCTTTCTAAAATGCAAATGATAAATGTTACTTCTCACTTAGAAAATTCTCGAGTGGCTCCTTATTCCTATAGGATAAGGTTTAAACTCCTTAATTGGTTATTGAAATCTTAACAATCTTTACATTGTTTCTTGACATCTATGCTCCAGTCATATTGAAAGTTTTTGTGTTTCTAAGCATGCCATATTAAACTCTCTCCACTCTCTCCACCTATTTTTTTAAATTGGAAACATCTATTTATCTTATAAAACTCAATGCCAGCATCAATTCTCATATAAAGTCTTTTATGACTCCGATGGAATTGATTACTCCATTCTTGTATCTGATTATACCCTGTACATACTTCTTTCATAGTTCCTGTGACACCAGTGGCACTTGTTTTGTCTATGTTCTACTCTTCCAACTTAATTACGTGAGGGATTGTGTCTTGTTCATCTTTGTATTTCTGTGTTCAACTCAATGGTTCATAAGAGGTAGGACTTGGTTGATTGATTGGATGTATGGATACATGGATAGATGGATGAAATAACGGGTTTCATGGAAGTGGCCTTAAGAAACATTAAGATTTAATTGGTAGAATAGGCCTTTACTTAATTGATATGATTAAAGGACTAACAGGTATGCTCCCTTTACCCCTATACCTACCCAACAATTTCATGGACAGTCTGAAATTTCACCCTGAAGATTCATTTATAAGGATTATGACTTTCCACAAACACTCCCTTTCCCATTTAGAACTTGATAGTTACAAAGTCCTTCCACAAGCATTATCTGATTTAATCTTAAAAACAACCTTGTGAGGTATTCTCTTATTGTATCTACTTTAGAGACGAAAAAGAAAATACAAAAAACTTCCAAGCAATTCACTGATCTGCCTAAGAGCACTCCGTTGATATATAATGAGGCTAGGTTTTGAACCTAGGTCCATTGATTCCAACATCCTTTCCTCCTTAGCCTCTGTCTTAGGAGACATAAATCCATTAGCAGTTAAATGCCTTAGTGTGTATTGGTCACACAGATAGCTTTCTCTGTGTCAGCTCATTAAGAACAGAATTTCTGAGAAAATGAGAGTTTTTATTGCTATTTTGGGATGGAGGAGAAGTGCAGAGGGAAGATGGAGCATAATTTTGGAACCTAAGACAAGGCCCAGGGAAGTTAGACTTCGGTTAGATGTGATAGTGGGCCTATGATGGGCACTATTGTAATATAAATATACCAAATTTATATTTCTTCATTCATCATTCCTCTGGTAAAATATGTTTTAATTTAACCTTAATAAAAGCTACATAAAAGTTTCTATCATTACTATGCTGATAAACATCCAGGTCTCATCAAAGCACAAAATGCTGACTATTAAAAATCATCATAACCTAAATATCTACAGAAATGTTCTTTAAAAATCTTTAAAATAAACACAGGCCTTTTTAAGGACACTGGTTGGGGTTATGATCTGCTCTTTGTCTTTTATGTTTGAGGCTTTCTTCAAAACTCTGGTGATCTCTGCCAAACCATTCATATTGAGTAAAATGTGCATGCTCACACACACAGAGCATATTGGAAACTCTAAATATGTGGACAGTTTTGTTGATTGGTGGCATCATTAGAGGGTAATTGGCAGGGACCCCACTGTTTTGTGGATGGATCTCCAAATGTTTGTTTGTCTTTTCTCTGAGGCTCATTTCTTTGTCCAGAGAAAAATCTTCCAATTTTCTCTTTGAGGGTTAAATTACTGGTTGCCAGAGTTTGGGGAGTTGAGAAAGGGAAAGAGGCTAGAGATAGGGGTGTTGTCTTACCAAGTATGTAGACTTTTGCTTAATCTCCCATTTTTAGTCCAGTACCTTCCCCAGCCCAACCCTTTGCTACATCTAGTGTCCATGAGTCCAGAGCCTCTTTATATTCAATTCTCCAAAGACTAAATTCCTGAAGTATGTGTAGGATATGGCATCTAAACTAAGTAAAGTGTGGATTTAACACAAGGAGGTGAGGGAACTTTTCTGCAAAAGGTATAATACAAGGAAAGACATGAAGTTGGAGGAAAAAAAAAACAGAGTGAATGGGTAGTAACTAATAATTCACTTTAGCTAGAGTGAAGTATACATGACAAGTTGTATTAGAGGTAAAATAAAGCCGGGAACAGAGACTAAAGCTTCAAAGACAAGACCAAGAAGCCCAGATTTCTTCTAGAGGTGTTAAAGAGCCAGCTTCTATACATTAACGTTATTAGACAATTTCTGGGTACCTAGTAAATCCCTAATGGTGGTTAAAGATGAATAAGACCCAGCCCCTGCTCTGTGACTTGGACACAATTCAGTTTTTCAAGTGAGCTCCCGAGATGGGGGAGCCTTCATATGTATAATGTTGGACTCACAGATCCTAAGAAAGTTATCATGTTTGGGTTGGCTTGATATTCATTTTTGTGATCTGCCCTACTCGTATAGTGAAAATGTTTTGTTAGAATGTGAGAGATTGAATATGTCTCACATCATTTTGACAGTAGATGTTATTAGTTAAATCACTGATAGAATTCTTTGGGGTGGACCACACACTCATGGAATCAGAGAAATTCAGTTAGGAAGAGGTTCTAAGGACATGATCAATTTGTTAGATTTAATAGAAACAAGCTTCTAGGGTTTTATTCTCTGTTTAGGTCCAAAATATAAGACAAAACTTTCAAACATTGCCTAGCATGGAGCTCAGATTTGTAAAGACCTTTTGTGCTTTTGATGATGCTGCTGGTGATGATTTAGAAGTAGTTTTTGCTCATAAACATATACCATGATAAGGCAGTTTTCTTCCTTATCAATTCTAAGAGGAATATTATTTTTATAGACCTCAGATACCAATTCTCTCCTTCAAACTGTTTTCCTGAGCCTTGTGAATGTGGCATGATTACACAAGCACCCTGGAATTTAGATTAAACAGCATTCAATTTGAAAATCTAATCACATCATCTACATAACATTAAGTTATAATAGGCTGATTGATAGGGGCCAAAGCTGTTTTTGCCTGGTGCTGCATGCCTTTCACCTAACCAGCCTTTTCAAATTGTGATGTTGATAAAGGGGTCTATAAATCTTAATAGTGGGAGACAGTTTAAAAGCATAGTTCACTGGATAAGGTCACACCCACTTAAGTGACCTATTTTGTATACTTTTCAAAAATAGGTTAATTAACTTAATAGAAATAATAGGACTCTTGTATTGATGTGCAATTACTATGAAAACAAGTTTTTTCTTTCCAAGTGAACATGATGTTCATGAAATTGAGGGCATAATAGCCATGACAAGAACCAGGCTTAGCAAGGCAGGTCATGTTCAACGAGTCCATTTCAGGCTTGCTCTTTAGAATCCTCTTTTATTCCAGGTCCTAGGACACGGGCATACCTCCACCAATGCAGTTTATTCCTGGCCCTCTCCTCTTTCAATTTTCGGGAGGGATTATTCTAGCTGTTGTTTTCCTAATCACTATAACAGCAGTTTATATAGCTCCTGTTCCCTGAAGACTCCAGCCTGTATACCAAACCCCAAGAATTTTAGCCTCTGTTCTTTTTAATCTCAGGCTTTCTTCATTCTTCTAATGGATGATTCCTCTGGCAACCTGGGAATGTCAGAGGAGGCTGCCCTGTAGGAGGACAAGAGAGGGCCCACACCAGAGTCATACTCAGAACAGGTTATATTTTCCCATGTAGACTGTTTTCATTTTTTTGTTTTAGTGCCTGATTCAAATGTTCTATTCCCAAAGCATTTTATCCTACTCTTAGAGCTCTCATTGATAGTTAAAATCTTCTTATTCGGTTATTGGTCACTAACTTTGTATAATTTTATTTTTTAATTCATGTGTTCCTTAAAATATACCCCCATTAGTGTTTTTTTTTTAATATCTTAAGCTGAGTATATGGGTATTAATTATGTTATTATTCAGACCCTTTTTGTATATTTTAAATTTAACATATTATGTTGAAGAAGCTAACCCCAACCCTCAAACAAATCTCTGTGTGGATATTGCTGAGTCCTAAGGGTTTGAATTCTCCTGTGGTTCATGTGGCCTCAGGAGGAGACGTTCATAGGAGGGCAGGTTATTCTTGCCAGGTAGCTGTGATGGGTGCATTTTGAATTGATGGCTGCATTTTGAACTGATGGGTGCATTTTGCATTTTGAAATGGAAGTTCCAAATGTACTCCTAGTTCACCTTACAGTAGTGCCATTTCTGCACTTGCTTGCACTGTCCTACCAACACAGCCTTTTTGAAATGGAAGCAAGTTTTTTTTTGTATGATTGTATGTGTGCATGCACATACTGTTCCTTGGAATCTTAGCAGTGATGGAAAGAACCATTTAAAATCTCCTTGCTTTAGGTTCTTCATTTGGAAAATGCCTTTCTTACAGAGGGTTATAATGTTTAGGAAGTTTGGCTTTTTTTTTTTTTTTTTTAGGAGGTACTGGGGTTTGAACCTGGGATCTTGTACATGGGAAGCAGCCACTCAACTGCTCCCAGGAAGTTCAGCTTTCTAACTTCTTGTTTAGATCATAGGCAGGTGAGCAGAACTCTGATTTTAGGTTAAGTGATGGGTCATTTCACTCTCCAGTGCAGGAGGGAGCCCACCAACTTAAACTTGCTATAGTCTTATATTTCCTAGGCTAAAGCCACTGATTTTCCTTTCCAAGCATTCTCCCTAGAGGTTAACAGCACCCCTTACTTGAAAGCAAAGACCTCAGTTCCTATTTCTTTTATATCCTCTAATTCTGCCTAGTATAGGGTCCAATTCAGAGTAAGCCTTCATTAAAAACATTTTAGTTAACTACAAAATGTCTGGCTTGGGTTTAGGAGAAAATGAGGGGTTAGGCAAGTGAACTACTGCTCACAGGAGAATTAAAATCAAGAGGGTATCTTTTTTATTACTATTTTTCCAATAATGAAAATATTACTTGTTCCTTATTGGAAATTTGGGGAGCACAAAAAGGTTAAAAAAAAATAATCACCCTTCCACTTCCAGGTATATGCCTAAGATCACTAAAGACAACTTATACACAAATGTTCAAAGCAGCAGTACTCATAATAATCAAAAAGTGGCAACAACCCAAATGTCCATCAACTGAAGAATGGATGAACAAAATGTGGCATATCATTTGACAATAAAAAGAAATGATGCTACAAATGGATGAATCTTGAAAGAAGCCAGTCATAAAATACCACATATTGTATGATTCCATTTATATGAAATGTATAGAAAAGGTATCTATAGAGACAGAAAGTGGACCAGTAGTTGCTTAGGGATGGGGAAGTTGAGACCGATAGATAAAGAGTGCAGGGTTTCTTTTTGAGGTGATGAAAATGTTCTAAAATTGATTGTGGTGGTGGTTGCACAACTCTGTGAATATACTAAGAACCACTGAATTGTTTTCAATGGGTGAATTTTATGAGATGTGAATTATATCTCAGTAAAATTGTTATAAAAAAGTCAATCAACTACTACCTCACTGAATAACTACTATTAATAGCATTTTGTCCTACTTCCTTCTGATCTTGTTTTATATACATTTAATTTTTAAATAGTTTAGCTCATATTTTACATAGTTTTATATAGTATTTTCACATAGGAATATTTTCTCATTCTGTTAAAACCTTTCTATAAACAGATTTGTAATGGCAGCATAATAATCTATCTCATAATTGTAACATTTTCTGTCATAGTTCTTTTAGGTTGTATCTGTTTTTTCACAATTTTAAGCAGCAAGTTGCATTTTGGAAAGGCTATGGATCATTTACATATAAAAGGTTTATGTTATAAAACAGTTTGGGGGTAATACCTTCATTGAGTTTAGACCAGAAATTAAAGCTTGATGCCCTGGTTTTGGCCTTTGGGTGGAGCAAAGTGAATTTTCATCAGGAGTCACTGAAGGGTAAGCCCCACCTCCTCAGGGAGAGTTTTAAGCCAACATTCAGGTTATCACCTCCTCCACAAAGTAGCAGAAGGCACTTACTTTTCTCCGCGAACAGGTGGACTGGTTCTCTGCCTGATTAAATTCATGTATTTATAAGGGGTTCTCGTTTTCTTGAAGAGGCTCTATCTTTTTTGAGCTTCATCATTTTCTCTTATTTGTAACTCTAGAGCATGAGAGAATGGAAGGGAAATAAGGCATTTCTGCGGTGAAATCTAATTTGGAGAAAAGGACTAAAACCTACTGTCTTTTTCACTAGAATTTTTAATTTTATTATTTTCTAAAGAAAAAATTAAAGGCTGTGTTTTAGGCAGTGATCACCTTTCATCTTGTTCATCATGTTTCATGTTCTTAGTTTAGGTAGATGAAAATATTTAAAAAATTAACACCTCTGTATCATAGCCACGTTTAAATTTGTATATCCACCAGCCAATTTTAAAGCACTTCTTTCCATTACATTCTGTTAGGCCTTCAGTTGAACAATACCTCCAAATTTCACTTTGTACTTTCCCTTATCCCTTAAATCGTCCAGTTCTCATTTAGAAGGGAAAAAGGAAATGCTTCTTGAGTTGTTGAGAGGAGGATGTGGTTCCTGTATGTTTTCTTGTCATTACATTCTTAACCTATTACATGTATATTTATCTTGTCCTTACTGACTTGACCTCTGATCGCATTGCAGAGTACAAACATATTACTTAAAGAAAGGAAACCCAGGTACTGATGGGTTTATCCCTTCATTAGCTAGTGCTTCATTCATAATTTCTGTATTCTAATTTGGGAGGATAAAAAGCTTAGCTAGATTAAGTGACTTGTCTAAATCACATAACCATTCTCAAGAAGTTAAGAGCAGGATTGAGAACTCT
Organism: Cabassous unicinctus; assembly: GCA_029593785.1. Lineage (NCBI taxonomy): Eukaryota > Metazoa > Chordata > Mammalia > Cingulata > Chlamyphoridae > Cabassous > Cabassous unicinctus. The sequence continues at coordinate 9,448 of JAQZBX010009924.1, forward strand.
CGCCAAACTCTTCCACAAGAATCCATAAATTTGTGGGAGCTCATTCATATAATATGTAAGAAGTTGTTTCAGCAAGTAATTGAATTTCTCTGTATCCAGGTTGAACTGATATCTTCCAAATTTCAAGTGAAGAAAGACCCTTAAAATATTTAAGAAAATTAAAATGATGTGACCTGAACCATGGTTCCTTTCCCATCCAATTATTTCCTTTTAACCACTGAAGGCTTTTTGTGCTTGGTTGGGTATGTTTCCAGCTACTCAAGTCTATGTTATGAAAGAGAAATAAGACACTTAATCCTATGAATAATTAACCTGCATTGGCCTCTTTCCCCTGTAGCTTGCCTTTCCTGTACTGTAGTCTGTTTACTCATTTCTGAGCCAGCTCTCCAAGGTCTCTTATCATTACAGTGTAGGGACACCTGAATGGTAGGGAGTTAGGCCTTTGTTTTCATGGGAAGATGATGTGATTGATTATACAGCTCTAGAAACTGGACTTTTTCAAAGTTTTTTTTTTTTTTTTTAAAGCTTATTGTTTGTGAAAACCCAGTTAGTAAAATATCATTTTTTAATTTTACAGATGAGGAAGTTGAACTCAGGGAAGTTTTGACTTGCCAAAAGTTCCACAGCAAGGCAGTGGCAGAATTCAGGTGATTGACTGTCTACTCTTAAATACTTAGCTCAGTGTCTAACCCATTGAGGCATGATTTTGGTTCTTATTTATAAAACCAAATAGGGCTGACTTGAGCCATTTGTAGTTAATAAAGTTTTCTGTTTGATCTGTTGCTACTGAAGCCTGGGTCAGACTTAAAGATAGAATTATATTCTTTACATGCTTTGCAAAGAGCTGATTGCTACCTTGCCATACTGTCTGTGGGAGCCAATTCTAGCTTGAAGCCCAAGATCTTGTTCTCCAAGACAACAGTCAGTAAGTGTAGTGAAACCTAACTGAGGAATTAGCCAATTGGTCTGCAAATTTTCTTCATGTGAACAGAATGTCCTAATCAGGATCTCAGAGGTACAAGAACAGAGTGATTACACATTGATTTAGATTCCAGGGTCTGGGCACCTTCTGTGGGATAAGATTTATAGGGTATATGAGTAATTTTGTATAAAAGTTTCTAGGCCAGGGCATAGATGGTCTCAGCTTCTCGTTAGAGGGAACTTAGAGGAGAAATGACTTCTACATTGTCATATTGAGGAGAAGTGGCCAGATATGGGGTGGTATCCATGTTTCTTGGCTTCTTTCCTTGGGCTATAACCACTAGATTACATAGATAAATATTTACATAAGGAAGAATATATAACTTTAAAAGAGTGAAGTCTTAAGATGGGTAAAATACACAAAATACTCCTACATTGGTCATTATGTTGACATCTGTGGCCACACATTGGTCCATGAAGGGGAAAGTTCTAGCCACTGAAACCTCAATCACTAGAAACTTACTCTTCAGGGTATCTTTGTAATTTTTGGCACTGACTAGCTCAAGTCTTAGAATATTTCTTCATGATGTTTCCAGTTTAGCATTGACTATGTATGTGATTAACAGCTGCCAATTAATTTCTACTTCCCCCTTATCTTCCTAATGATGCTAACACATCTTGCTCTCTGTTCTTACTCTGCATGTAGTAGTTTTTACTCCATGTGTCCAGACTCCTATGGTGGACTGATAAGTTCCACTTTCTGGTAGATTTTAGAGTGTAGGATAGTTAAGTGATAAAAGTGGTTCCAAGAACAGCAGTGGGAAAGAGACCAACATCATTTTAACTTAGACAAGGAAATAATCTTGATGTACCTCAGTGTCTCCCTGTTAAGATAAGAGCAACTTAGTTATAGTGCTTGAGCCCTTTAAAATTGAGTATATGGGCATATATACTCCATTTCCAGTGTATCAGGGTAGGAGACATTGGAAATACTGGATAATGCTGGAGTAAAACCAAGAGCATGTGGGTGATACTCCAGTGAAGCCAAGACCAGGGCCTATTGGATTGGATCAAGGTTAATGACTGAAAGACTCTTCCCCTGATATCCATATGACTGACTTCTTCACCTCCTTCAAGTCTTTGCTCAAATATCACCTTCTCAATGAGGCCTACAAACTTACACTGACCCACCTTTTAAACTTAGAATGAATTGAATGGGTTAATTGAAACTTCATGTTGATTGATCTTCTTTTTAGGGACTGTACTGTATTACGTAAGAAAATTTAACTCTGTATGTGGTGAACTTAATTGTACAATCCACATCTAAGTATTTAGTTTTATGCTCCTCGCAAATAAAGGTATCACAATTGCCCATGAGGAAGGAACAGAATGTTCTCTTCCTTTCCCCAGCTGTACTTTATATCCCCTGGGCTGGGAGTCAGCATTTCTTTGAAAGGGTAAACTATCAATGAAATAAAGCAATAGATTGATTCAGTTGAAAGAAGTGATCTTTGTGCAGACTGATATACAACATTTTTGTATTTCATTTGTTCCTTCCTGATGTTTTTTTTTTTTTTTTTCCCCAACTGAAGCATGCAATTTCAAACTTCTTTTTCTATCCTTTCACTGTCAGTGATGAAGGAAAGAATTCAAGGTGCATTTACTGACCCTAAAGAAAGTTAGTGTGCTTATAATACAAATGAAACCTACCAAAGAGGTATAGTATTTGAGTTTCATCAGTCATGCAGAGCAATTTAAGTATTAAATGTGTCCAACTGATTATTTCCATTTTAGGCATTTTGGGCATGGCTTATACAGATCTGATAGAAGCACTTGTCCCTGGCCTTTCCACCTGTGTTTGGGGTGACCACATCATACCTCGCAAGCATAGCTGGAAGGGATAGCCTTTACATGGAAAAGTTAAGGAACACTTAACTATTAACACCATAAAGATTACGGTTGTGGGGAAGAGTGATTGCTGACTCATTTTGTGACACTTTTCTTTTTAAATAAGTGCTTGGGCATGATACTGTGTGTGGCAGTGCCTCACTAGTAGATCTGGGGTCCTTTTGTGGTTCCAAAGCCAAATTCAAGTTTTGGAATTACAGCATCTGTTTAAATTCCAGGTGGTTGAGATAAGCTAGCAGTAAGTACATGTTGGATGCTCTTCTCCTAGTCAGTTTAGAGTATTGGTGGAGAATGTGTGGATCAATCTAACTTGGGCTCAATGCTTCCTGTACCTCTTAATTTATGAATTCTGTCCAGTGAACTTCTCAGGTCCTCTCCTCTTCAACTGCAAAATCTGGCAGTTCCAAGGAAATGGTTTCAAGATTTCTCAACTACATATTCACTTTTTAGAAGAATTGCAAAGAATTTGCAATATTTATTATTGAGGTATTACCTGTTTTTCCTCCCCTTGCTCTTATATCGTGGTAACTAATGTAGTGGTCTTCTTACTGCAACCATTAATAGATTGTCTAGAGCAAGGGTTCTTAATAAGGGGTCAATGAGCTTGAATTGAAATTCAAAAAAACATTCTTGTGGGATGTGTTGGTGCGGGTGTGATATATTTATTAAATAATACATAGTATAGTGTGGACTTAGTAAGGGGTTTGTGTTTTTTCCTGACTGGCAAAGGGGTCCGTGGAACAAAAAAGGTTAAGAACCCCTGACCTAGAGTGTGCTGTAATAGGCTGGGTTTTCCTGCTGAGCTCGGACTCCATTTGGATGCTATGTTCTGTTAGCTGGCTTCTCAGAATGTATGTGCTGGCTTTCAATCTATCTAATCCTTTACACACTTTAGGAGATGAGGAGGTGGCAAATTTTCTCTCTTAGGCATGCGTCTTGGAAAACACATCAAGTATCACCTGTCTATTTTTCAGGGGTTTTGCATGGATGGGTAGAAGTGAGGCACAGAGAGGTTAAGTAATTGTCCAACATCCCATAACAGTAAATAGTTGTCCCAGGTCCAACTAACTCCACAGTCTGTACTCTTATTCAATATGTTGTTTTCAAAAGTTAGCTCTCAAATTCTTAGCCATTCATTTCTAGAAAATGAGATAATAAAATCTAGTGCTGAAATTGGGAATCAGGAAATTCAGAATTCACTTCTCAGCTTTACCACTGACTTAACCTTGGGCAATGCAATCATCCTTGAATGATTTTTCCAGGAGGAAAATGAGGATCATGATGTCTGTCACTCAGGAGTAGAATAAGCATTAAAAACTCAAACAAAAAAGCATCTGTAAAGCCCTTTGGTCTCCAGAAAGAATGAACATTGTAGGAATATACAGTGTTAACATTTCCTATTGGAAACTTCTGGGCACATCCATTTAAAATACAAAAAGGTAAACTTTGGAATATGAATTTCCTGAATCTGGGAATTCAAAGGTAACCAACCTTGAAATAAATAGCTACAGCAGTGCCAAAAGAAGGTAGGGTAACAGAACAATATCACCCAGGTAACTTCCAGAGAAGGCTTCTGGATTGTTTCAATTAGCAACAAGAGTGTGTATTTCATGGACCCAGAGTATATTAATCAACTACACTATGCCAAGACTGAGTTCTGTTTTTCACTAGAGAACTCTTTTAAATCACTCTCTTTATGATATTATCATCAAGTTTGCCATCCACAATTGAGGCACATCACAAAATGAGCAAAGGACCTTTATTTCCAGAGTATAGCTATCAGGAGGAGCCAAGAAAGATAATATTGAGGATTAAGACTTGTTTCTGTGAAAGGTTTTTCTTCTAGACCCTAGAATGCCAGAGTGTATAATGCCACATGGATTGCCAATGGCAAACAGTACGTAATTCTGTACACAAACATATTCAGTAGTGTTTCTCCTAAAAATTTTAAAAACCCACCTTTTTCTGGGCACCAGAAAGACACTTAACCCTATCAGCATCTGCCTGTGCCTGTGCATGTGTGTGAGTACACACACATGCAGATACCTAGGTGTTTTGTTTGTTTGTTTGTTTGTTTTTAGAATGATCCTTGTTGTTGGCTAGTACCAGAGTGATCTAATACATATGCTTTACTGATTCTCATTTACCAAAATCTACTTTTCAAGTTTAAGTAGACCTACTTGGCTATAGACTTTTCCTTGAAAACATGAAATCAATCACATGTGGCTATCTTCTCTCTCCCAGAATAGAGCTTACCTATAAGGAGAAAATATATAAAATTGTTTTAATTTTGGCATTATCATTGAAATTTGGCCAGCAGCTCTGAATTGACTTGAGAGAGAGAGAGAGAGAAATGGCAATAAAATAAAAATAAAAGTAAAAATAAATAAAATAAAACACAAGTAAAGGCTTAAAAAATCAGTTTAAGCTTCTGACAACACAGAAATGTGGCTGAAAGAAACCTTAGCAAAGGTTAAACGAATTTAACTCTCCCCCAACTGGTTTAAACCTTCTGGTCTTTGGCTAACTTTTTCACCCTGTTCTATCTATTGATCATTTAGCCACTGTTGAGATGACCAGGTGTTGAATACACTTTGAAGAAAATTACTTTGCCTGAAAACATTTTCCTACTCAGGAAAATGTTTTCAGGTAACTCAGCTGTTTCCTTCAACAGCTCAGTGCACATGACCTTGGCATTGCCTGAAAGATGGCAGCTCATCCAAGTAGGTAAAATACCAAGTATGTCATCTTGGCACTCATTTCATAATGCCTTTTTTTTTTTTCAGCATTGAGTTGGTGACTATGCTGCTTTCTTCATTTTGCAAAAATCAGGGTTTTCTCCTTCCTTTCTCATCCTCCTTCCCTGCCCTGGGGCTGTTTTGACAATAGCAAGTATAAACTGAAATCCATACCTCTGTGCAGAGCAAAGACACAGCATGAATAAACTGTTAAGTAGCTTTTAAAAATATTTAACCCTTAGACCCACTTATCAAAATTGCATATCAAATTATTGTTTCTTGGTGACCCAATTTATTGAAATATTCTTTCTGAAGTTGTAGGAGAAAGACTTATTGTTTTATGTGCTTTATCATTATTTTAGTTATACACAACTTTCCATTTTTAGTGTGCTGTGCATACTTTTTTCCTGTCGTTGTTCCCCCTAGTCTCCTGAATGAAGAAATGAGGCTAGCTACTTGAACATAACTGCATGTGAAATAGCATTGGAGATTGGATTAAGATTTCCATCATCCAAGTAATTAGGCTATGTACAGCCTGTTGAATCACATTCCCTCTCAAATCCTTTGTTAAGTTTGAAGGTCAGGCCTTTTGAATTTCCCTTATTCCTTTAAGTCAACAAAGGAATTTTTAGGCTGTGTCTGGAAGGCTGAGACTTCTTTCTAGTGCTGGCTGGTAGCTAGCGTATTGGAAATTGGCAGAATGTAGGGGCAAGGGAAAAGAGAGTTCTCAGTAAAGCACTATGAAAATTTCCCCACACTTTATCACATCCATTTCATGGCCCCTGTTTTGTATGGCTGGCAACTGATGTTGTTTGGGTTGTAAAATAAAATAATTGTACCCTGCTTTTTCTGGCAGACTCAAGACAGGATTCTTTGAGGTCAGAGCTAGAGCAAAGTATTTGGTTTTGTTGAAGAGGCTGAAATGGGAAACACTTTGAAGGAAATGTGTAGATAAAATTGCTGCCCTGGTCTGAATCACAGCAAATGCCAAGTGTTTGGGTGTAGAAGAATCGTGGTCATGTGTTTCTATATTGTGATTTTGACATAGAGCAGGTGAGATCATTGCTACCTTCCTGCAAAGTACTCTAAAACTCCTTCTGCCTTCATTAATATTTCTCCTTTGAAGATAAAGGAGCTGTTTCCAGTATGTGTTAAGCATTTCTTGTATAGGTAAATTACTGTTTATTGGTATATGATTTCCTTGCTACACTAGAATGTGGTAGAAATTCTTAATTTTTCAGCCCTGGATTTCAGGCTCAGACTCCTTTGTAAGATGAGAATCTGTTATCTTTTCTTTTTTTCTTTTTGGCAAGAGTCTGATTAGGGATAAGACACATTTCATTCAGCAAATTAAAATAAATATTCAAATTACCTTTTTTTTTTTGCCTCCACAAAGTCCAAAGTACTTGTAGCTATTATTATCTTGAGATCATTCTTCTGAGGCAAATGTATTTGTTTTATCCTTGACCTACAGAATGGAAATTGAATTCCAGAAAATTAAAGGTATAGCATTATGTGGACTTGTACTTAGTAGGTGCTCATAAATGTTTGGCTGCTTATTGAATGGTAGGTTTCTTTCTGATCTTAGTCTAGAGCAATGCTTCACAACCTTTCTGATATCATAGTATATATAGAAATTGATAATATTTATATGGCACATGGAAATCTTTTTTCAGAGAACATCTCTAGTAATATAGTTTTGAAAGGTACACAATTGGGAAAACGTTATGCTACATTAGTATTGTATCTGTCAGTAGCAAGACTGCCATAATGCTCATGTGTCAGAGTGCTGGTCTGTAAACAGATGATGCATCCTCCAGGCCATCACACCACAGTAGTGTTATACTTCACATCACATGGGGGACACAAATGGTTTACAGATACTAGGACTCCAGCCAGTTCAGGTCTTACTTCTAGACAGTTGGTTCTTGAACAAATAGTAGAAATATATGGGGTGTGTGTGGGGGTGGGTGGGTGGAGGGATGCTCTACATTCCACCCTTTACCCTTTTATCCCACCTGGCATTCTGTGGTTAGAGATTGGCCTGTGCCATCAACAGTCTCTCAATCCTGAAGAACATGTATAGGCTGGCGCATTGCTAAACTTAGTGACTCACCTTAATGGTCAAGGTAAGAAGTTCTATCACCTGTCACCTTAAAATATACTGACTTCAGGGTCATTCTGAACCATAGCCTGCATTTAGAGATCATTTAATCTGATGGAGTACAGAGTGATTGAGAGCTCCATGTCATTCTTCTTTACTTTGCCCTTGTGTACTATTTTGTACAAACTTGTTTTTCTGCAGCATGCTTCCAAATGTCTCAGTTTGCCCTAACTGGTTGTGGTTTGTAGGAGATCATTCTGTCCACTAACAGATGAAGCAGATCATAGACTCCAGGAATCATGGTAGCTGGGCGAGTGCTATGCTGAGTTATACTTCAAAAAGTATAGGAAGGAGATGGGGAAGGTAGGAAGACAAAGGGTGTCTGTGCAGGAGCAGTCCTGCTGGCAGCCATGGCGAGGTTAGAACCTGCCTGGTGACTACAGGGAGATTTCCTCCTCTTACAGGTTGGGGGCACTGAAGCAGGGAACCGACAAGACAAGCCAGCAAGTGAGGAAAGGGATGCTAACAGCAGAGGCATTGGTGTATTTAGATGAGCACATGGCCAAATATGAAAACTCATTAATTAGTTACATCAACATTTGCGTGCTTTTTGAAAGGCTTCTTGGGAGAGTTTTGAGAATAATTTGAGGGTGGGTTTTGGTCTTGATCCTGAGCCACAGCAAATACCTGAGCTCAAGGTAATCAAGATGAAAGTGTGCTTACATAGATGAGTGGTGGGATTTCTCCAGCAACGGTGGATGGTAATCCTGGGTTCAGTGCTCCATGAATACTGTGCCATGTTCCTAAGCTGGTAAATTACTGCGAGCTTTTATGAGAATGGATTGTGGGAAGCATCTAGATGAAATTCAGCCTGTTTCACCTTGAGTCCAGAGCCCACTAACGCACTCCAGGTGTGCAGCCTGCCCAGGCTTTCTGCCTTGGAAGCCTCAAAGAAGAACTTTCATCCCAGAAGGGAAGCTTTGAAGAATACCAAGGGTCTTTCTGTGTCTCCTTGTTTTTCATATTCTTTCTGCCCACATTTGGTAATTGGAGATATTTGTGGTGTTAAAGCCGGACTTGTTCCTCCTCAGCCTGCCCCTCCAACAGTGAAATTTTAGGCCTGTGGCTTCGATTGTACACAGCAATGATTTCCCACTAGTATCCCTCAGATGTAAAAGGAGAACAACTGAAATACTAGAAAGGGGGATATAGGAAATCACCAAACAACAATTTTCCACGTCTATAGATCCTTTCATCTAAGGGCAAAAGAAGCTTGAGAGGGTGCTTCCAAAAAGGAGGGGGAGCACAATTTAAAGCCTGCTGGTTATGAGCAAAGGAACTAAAGTTCAAAAGGGCTGTGTCCTCGGAATTACAGTGAGTCACTGGAAAAACTCTGAGTAAAAGTCAGACATCCTGTTCTTCCATCTTATATGGCTAATAAATGCAATTGGCTTTTAAAGTTTGTTTATTTATTTATTTTTCATTTAGATCCTATGCCATTCTAAAGAATATAATTATGTGTGCATTATAGATTAAGATTTTCAAGCCCTACTGCATTATGAGCTATTTTGCCATGTTAATAGAGTGGGTGAAGTGAAAAGGTACTTGTGAAGCCCTTATCCCTGGTATGTGGTCCCTGAGTTACTATGGGATGTTAGCCTCCCTTACAAACTGCTGCCACTATTGAAGATATCTTTTGGTTCCAATTTAGACGTCCCGCTTTAAAAGAGATTTTTTTTTTCCCAAGGCTAATTTAACAGCTATGGAGTATACTAGGTAATTCTGTGATTTACTTTTTCCAATTTGACTGCAATAAGCATTTAATTTTTTGCCTACTAGTTCAGATCAGCAGGTTGGTTTTACCTTTACCTCCAGATGTAATGATTTAACATATTATAGACACATGTATTTATGGAGTTAAATGGGCAGTACAATTTGCTTGAACAGGGAACATGTAAACTTTTAAAATGTTTTAATATTCCATTCAATTTGGATTCTTTTACATAAATTCTCTTTATAAATGTCAGTTTCTGATTATGGATGACCTGACTTGAAGTTGCAGATAAACTGTGTGTATATACACGTGTATGTTCCCTGATGCTGGAAGAAACACGTATTGCAGAGATGAGTTCTGAGGTGCGTTCCCCAAGCACGTTCTAGGAAGTTAGCTCCCTGGGAAATTTTTGAGGCATTTGAAAACATGCTTTGTTTCTAGAGATTTAAGGAGCATTAACTCCCTGTGACTGTTCCTAGAGGGGTGAGATATGGGGCACTTACCTTTGAGAATATCCAAGAAGTGTATCAGGGTCCAGGAAACTTTGCAAATCTTTTGAGATTTGTGCAAATATCAAGGTAGCCAGGGTATAGTGAAAAGAACTTGACAGACCAGAGCTTAATCCTGGCCCCACCACTTCCGAGATGTGTAACTTTAGGTCAGTTTCTTAATACTATGATCCTCAATTTCTTCTTCTGTAAAAATGTGGATAATAAAGCGACCACACAGGTTTATTGTGAGGATTCACTAAAAATGTGTATGTGAAAGCTTTGGGGATATAGTGGACTTTCGATAAATGTTAGTTTTTCTTTCCTTCCCTCTTTCTTGCATATCTGATTTTGAAAATCTATTCATTTTTATTATGGTTCCTTCCATAAAACACTATCAATGTCTTTTCAAAACTTGAGTGGGGAATTTGGATTTTGCTGAATCTTTTCATGGTTTGCTTATAACGCATGAAGTATCCTATCTGTCTTTTGATATTCTTAACTTATGCAAAATGCATTTAGAAAACTAATTCACTGATAAAAAATAACTCAGCATGTTGTTGGCATCTGGCTACCAAAGACTGACCAGCAGATATGGCCCTAGACTGATGAAGACAGGTTGATCTAAGAGTATGTCAGAGTTTGGCCTGACCAATTGATTACCTTTCAGGGAGCTTATAACAGTAGTTGTTGTAATAGATAACCCCCCAAATCTCAATGACTTAATAAACAGAGATTTATTTCTTGCTCACATAAAGTGTAATTAGGTGTTCTTGATTGGTGGGAGGCTCATCTTGAAGAAATAATTCTGATACCAGGCTCCCTCCATCTTGTGGCTCTGCCATCTTCAACAAATGACTTCCAATGTCATTGTGGGAGAGGAAAGAACATGAAGGATTGCAAATGGAAGGTTTTTTAGGTGCCAACCCTGGAAGTGTCTTACATCATTTCTACTTTATTCCATTAGCTAAAACTTAGTTACATGGCCCACAGGGAAATTCAAGGACAACTGGAAAATGTGGTCTAGCTATCTACCTAGGAAGAAGATGAAACATGTTTTGTGATCAGCCTTTTCTTTCCTTGATTGATCCTTGTTCTAACTTCTCACGTTAGTTTGGTGTTGTGATTCTAGTTTGGTTAACTCCTTATTTATGGGATTTGGCCTCATCTGATATCCTATTGATTAAAATTTTTGACCCTGCCCTTGGGTCATGATTCCATTCAGTGAAGATTAGAATAATTTAAAAGTTAAAGAAACTCTTAGAGATCATTGAGTTCTTACAGTCCTGTTTATGCTAGAGGTGCTTCTCTCCAAAGACCACTGATGTTTTCTTAATACATGGAAACAAAATATCAACATCTCAAAATCTGCATTTCTGGAGCTTTCTTTATAATGCTTGCTGGGGTTTTTGAAAGAGAAGCAGCTTATTAAAAAGTAAGGGAGGGAAGTGGATGTGGCTCAAACGATTGGGCTCTCATCTCCCATATGGGAGGCCCCGGGTTTGATTCCTGGGGCCTCCTGGTGAAGGCAAGCTGGCCCGCGCCCACAGAGAGCTGATGGCTCACACCCGTGGAGAGCTGATGGCCCGTACCTGTGGAGAGCTAGTGCAGCAAAATGATGCAACAAAGGGAGACAAGGAGACACACAAAAAAACGCATAGCAAATGGACACAGAGAGCAGACAGCAAGCACAAGTGGCAATGGCGGGGGTGGGGGCCGGGCGGGGAATAAATAAATAAAATAAATCTAAAAAAAAAAAAAAAAAGTAAGGGAACTCCTGGTGTTTTAGCTCTATCTTTGATTCTCATCAGTCAGGAGAACATTTCTTCACCTTTAAATGGACTTAATAGAATACAAAGAAAAAATATTGAAAGCCTATGCACCAAAATGGTATAATGTTATATCTGGTGATGGGACTATGAATAATTCTTTATTTGGTTTTGTTCTGTTTTTGTGTGTGTGTTTGTTGTTTGTTTGCTTGTTTTTACTCTATTTCCCAAATTTTATGCACTGGGAAAGAATTCCTTTTGTATTTATTCCACCCCACCCTCCACGGGTTCAATATCTCTTAAAACGTAAAAATCATGTAGGACAAAAGAATGGGGATAATTTCCAGCCCCAATTACCTCACATGATTTCTATGAAAATCTTAAAACATCATATAAGAATACACTTTGAAAAAAGAAGAATAACTATATAATAAGGTATTATATTGGCAAGTTAAACTTACCCTTAAAAATTCAGAGTTTCTGTGTGAGACAAGTGGAATGGCAATTAGAAACTAATTTTGAATATCTTTTTAATTCATTGATGACCATTTGGGTTTGCTGCTTCTCCAAGAGGAAGAAGTTCCACAGATCCAAAATGCTATTTGTTTCTCACAAAGACAAAAACTGAAGATTATTTGCTGCTAGTACAGACTGACAGCAAATTCATCAACATTAATATCCTCCTTTTAAGGGCCACAGGGAAAAGAATGTTAGCAAGGAATTACATGGTATTCTTGAGTAAACTAGGGAGAGAGAATAGAAGGCATTTAGATGGAGATTACTGCTAATCCAAAACCTCTCTATTTTTTCTTTAAAAAAAAAAATAAAAACAAAAACTCTTCCTTTGGTATGTTATGTTTATTACAAAGAACTGTCACTTACGAATCTCACACGGAAGCACTTAGTTCACATATCTGGCTTCCCACAACCTTTGTGATTATAGGCCACCATTGAACGAGTTTATTTAAATTAAATTTATCCTTCATGTGTTTTACTGTTATAAAGTAATACATACTCATAAAATTCAGATCTTTTAGAAATATGTTTATGGAGAAGGGGGAAAATTCCCCATAATCTTAGACTTAAATGCTTTTAGCAGGTTTGTATATGGTCCTTCAATTTTTTCCTTGCATAAATTAATATATTTACTAATCATTTTCTTAACAAAAATAAATTTATATGTTATGTAATGTTTTGCAAATTTTTTTCAGTTACTGCATCTTGGATGTATTTTCATAGGGGGATTTTCTATTCCATTCTTCTTACTTTTATCATATTCCTTCAGAGCCCCTTTGACCCCGATAGGGGTAGTGTATACCTTACAAAGGTAAAAATAAGAGAGCTGGAAGGTGATATTTTTCAGGCAAGAGTGTTCTAGAACGATCATTTAGAAGTGGTTGTTATAGGCAAAAGTATTAGGTTTAGCCATGACACTAATTTCATATTGGGCAACCCATTGTTTATGATTGTTGTAGTGATAGTGTGAATCATGAATTAATGACTTCCAGGAAAGCAAATTTTTTCCCACCCTGACATTCTTTCCAGCAATGGGTTTGAGAAGACTAATTGAATTTAAGGGTGATGTTGATCTGTTCCAAAAAAATGGAATGAGTTATCCTCCTAAACACAAATTTGATCCAATCACTCTCCCCTTTAAAAACCTCTTTTGACTTCCCCTTCCCTCCAGGATAGAATCCAAATTCATTAGCTTTGTAAGATTTTCTTGGCCCACTCTCTAGCCTCACCTCCCTACGTACACAGGCTTCAGACATGCTGAACTTGCTCCTCCCTCCCGCTGTGCTTTTACATTGCCTTTCCCTCTGCTAAGATGCTTTTTGCCAGCTGCTGTGCTTGGTGAAGCTCATGTATTTCTTACCTTTTTGGTGAGGCTTTGCTAGACTCCCTAGTTGGAGTTTGGAACTCCTTCTTCTCCACTTTTATTATGGTGGTTCTAATGTTATGATATACTGTTATTTACCTCTTAATCTTTTCTTTTTAAAAAATTGTGGTAAAATTTATATATAATAAAGTGCACAAATCTTAAGCATACAGTTGGTAAATTGTTCATGTCTGTATTTGTTGCTAAACTAGGAGCCTTCAGAGGATAGGGACCATATTTTATTCATTTGTGTATCCCTAGGGCCTAGGCACTTAATTAGTGCTTGAATGAATGAATGACCACTAGAAGCTTTCTTTATGGAAAGGGCGCACCAAGGTTTTTAATCTTTTGTTTTTGGCAGGACTGTGAAACCAAGTATTATTTGTTTACTCCCATGACATGAAACTCAAAAGTTAAGAGATATAACCTAAAATATTATTGATTTCCTTAGTGGCAATTATGAATCCACGAATAAAAACAGATTTCAGGGGACTGGATGTAGCTCAGTGGTTGAGCGCCTGCTTCCCATGTACGAGGCCGGGTTCAACCCTTGGTGTCTCCTTTAAAAAACAACAACCAGATTTCATCCATTTTTCTACCAGTTTTATGAAGTTTTATTAGAAACTATAAATCTTAAGACTGGAGGTATTAAATAGCAAAGAGATATGGTTAGGGTCAAACTGCCTTTCCCTTACTACTTATTACTTACAGAAAAAAGCAACTACCTTCTCCTTTAAATTCCTAAATCTACTTTCAGATTGCTTTCGAAATGGAAAGATGTTTAATTTCAAAATTAGTTCTTCCACTAAGAGTTGCTGACATATTGAAAGAAATAATATTTATGTATTTTTAAAGCTAGATATTAGAAGCCTTGCTAAGAGTAATTTGATTCAACAAAGAGTGTTTAGTAGTCTTCCTTGAAAGGTGATCCTGAAATCAATCCCTTTAATTTACGTTGGGCCTGCAAAGGAAATAAACACATGTCCCTATTTAAAAGGCTAGCCCAGTTATCTTTTCTGTGCTAGAAAATCCAGGCTGAAATATCATTGCTTTGCACTGATTCAGATTTTAAACTCTTCTTTGAAAAGTGTGTGTAGAAACAGGGAAATAATAGCACCAAATCGAAATGTTTTGTCTTTTATCCTCAGTGACCTACATGGCATTATATCTTCTCAGCTCATCTTAGTTATATTACACAACTGCCCTTCTTCCATTAATTAATTAATCAATCAGTTCATTCATTCACACAGTCAGTCATTGTTAATAGCTATTATGTGCAAGATACTATATACTCTAGGGAAACCAAGATGACAAGTTCAGACTAAAGTTTTACCTTGGCTCTCTATTTTTAAAAAATCAGTTTTCATTTCTTGCCTAAATTTGACATGCCCATATAGTATCTACATTGTGGATATAGTATCCATAAGATCTCTAGGAGCTAGCTTTTTTTTTGGTAATTTATTTTTTATTTTATTTTAGAAGCTAGCATTTTATACCACTGATTCAAATTATAGCTAATGAATTTTAAGTTTTTCATAGGGTTAATGTTATACATTTCATTAGTAATAATGAAATTCAAGCAAAATCCTCTTGCCTGGGTAATTTGTATCTTCTTAGTTCCCAATATTAATTGTCTAAATCCTATTAAAGTTGTCACTGTAGGCCATTTTTTAAAAAAAGTTTAAAGGATATTGTATATAACAAAAATATATATTTGTGTTTGATAAATGTTAAATTTTTGAGAAATTTACTGGTTTGTTGGCAGAGTTGCGAATAGAAATGTGATTGTTTTAGATCTTGTTTGTATTCTCATACTTGAAAACCTGACTTCTGCAGTGTTAATATGTGAACTAACGATAAACAGACAAAAATAAAGCATATTGCCTTGATTGTGGTTTTAAAAACTCCATACATCTGCTTTATGGAAACTTGAACTTCTGTATAACAAAGTTTGAAAACATTACAGGATCAGGCCATTTAATAGGACAACCCCATAAAAAGTAACTTGATGCCTTACGATAAGAAACTTTGTTTAAATACTAAATGACTTGATTACTTACCAATTGAAATGAGAAGATTCAGACCCTTCTTTTAGTTTTCATCTGTTATGGGCATAGGAAAAATAGTTCTTAGAATCAGGTCCCAAAACCATTTAAGTAAGATTTGGGGGAAATTGGCAGTTTCTCAAAGTGTCCTTCCTAGGGAAATAGGTAATGGAAGACCCTTTCCTTCTGTCTTATGTGGTCTCCCTTTTGAGAGCCCAGGTCTTACTCAGGAATACGCTCTCATACTCAGAGAAAACCCAGCTTGCTTTGGTCTTAGCATACAAATCAAGGGGTGAAGCCTTTTTCTGTTCTCCTTAAGAGAGTTCTGCCTTAAGTAGAAGGTAGAGAAAGAGTGTATATCATTAATCACTTGAGAATTGTTTACCTCTTTAATCTAGAGGGCACTTGCCCATGGCAGGCAATAAAGTTACCTTGGTTATGTAAGAATTACCTGAGTGGTTTACTCAGACCGTTCGCAAATGTTTGGACATTATTTAAGGGCTGTCTGAGACTGACCAATTAGCTTTATTTTTCACTGCTCTTTTCAGGTTCACTTTTATATCATCCAATCACATTGAGAGGAGCAGGGCTTCCTGAAATTGCAACGTAACTGGCTTTCCAGCCGTGTGACACAGCTTTTCAGACACCGAGTTAAATTTCAACCCAGGCATCTCTCTTCTATTCAGGTCACCTACAGGCCAGACAAAGCCAAGGTCATGTGTTGAACCAATATAAGAAGTTTTGTTGGTTCCAATAACTATAATGTTATTCACTGTTTGAAATACTATACCTTGGTTAATCATAAGTTGCAGCTGTTGTGTCCTTTTATTTATGAGCCCTTAATCAAGAGGACACAGCAAGGAACACTGTTTGAAAGAAGCCTTTTGCAAGGTCTTCATTTTATAAGTTCCCTCCTCTTTCATTGTGAAAGGAGGACTTCATGTGGACTTGAAAAAGTTATTGAATATTATATGTTAACCTTTCTGAATCAGATTTTTCTATTCCAAATTTACATAATCAAATTATAATCTTTATGTTTCAGCTAATGGACATAGGAACGCTAAGCCAGTGCTCTCTAGACAATTCCTTTTAATTGGCCCCAAACTTGATTATATCTTAAGTTATATATCGGCTCTCTGAAAACAGACTTTTTCCTCAAGCATTCAAGTTGTCCGTCTATAACCATATGTTTCTGCTGATGTTAATGTAAACAGTTAGACCAGAACTCTTTAGGCAGCTTTTTACTGGCTCCCTGTATTAGCGTCTCTGACAGATGAGACCTTAAATGTCAGTCTTTATTCAAACTTTATATCCTGCCTTCTTTTATGGGAGTTCTTCTTGAAAGGGGGCATATTCAAGAGTTTGGATAGGGTAATTTTATGAATGAATTTTGGAATACATTGTTTCTATGAATGGAATTTTTTAATCTATGCATTTAATGATAGGTTATGTTTTCAGATTTGTTGATTTGGCAGCTTCATCCTAAGTTGGATTTGTAACATTAAGACTGGTGTACCCCATTTTCTCTGAGGCTCTCAAAATGTTTCCAAACTTTAAAATCACGTTTACATTTTACTCATAACTTTTTTGTGGATTTCATTCATGTGAACTTTTACTCTATACTTGATGATCCCACATAGACACTGTTCCAGCCACACATATAGCACATGTTTCCATGAACAGGATGTGCATTTACCCATCTTTATGTCTTGGATAATGCTATTATCTAGGCCTGGATTCTTCCCTCATCTTTGTCTACAGTACTTGACATCCTTCAAGACAAGTCTCAAATGCTACTTCCATCATTAAACTTTTCTCTGCTTTCTAGTCATATTAAATTCTGCTTCTTGCAACATTTTAAATTTGGCCCATTACTGAGGCATTTAGTTCACTGTGCCTCGTGTTTAATTTTGTACATATCTGCCCCCTTTATGAGAGGCAAGTTTATTGAGGACAATGATTATACCTTCAAGTAGCACCCAAATGAATAACTAAATATATTAAATAGATTAAATATATGGAAACAATGATACTTTGACTTTTCAGAACTGCTGTGAGAAAGGGCTAAGAGATTGATAGTAAAACATTTGGTCAGAGTCAAAATTCTCTTTAAAATAGTTACTCTTAGTCTCAAAATGATTACCTCAGGATTTCAGTGACAAACATGACATATAACAATCAGTATTTTTCTAAGATACTTAAAAATTAAAATGGTCAGCTGGAATAGAAGGTAATGCACCTCCTGTATCCTCCAGTCTGTTTTGACCAAGTTAGGTGGAAGCAACAATGCTGGGGAATGAGCTTTTCTGATTCAACTTCTTTGTTTAGGCCTCCTTGGAGGCCTCTTAACCCCTGGCTTCATATCTAGTTGTATCCACCTTTTCAATGCTCTTTTTGTGGGGGGTGGCAGTTCAGCTGTTGGAGATAATAGGGATTGTACTCCCTACTCCAGCAATAGTGTATCCTAAGTGTAGTCATACCCACTGGACTATTTACTACAGAACTCAGAGAGCAATTTCATGGGACATTCAGACAAACAAGCAAGCTAAGAAGGTTGTCGTGGACCAAAGGAACAGAGTTATTTGCTTTGTTTAAAGAATTAAGCTCATGAGTTACACTTTCCCCCTTTGTAGCACAGATAAAAATCTTTGCTTGAGGAACATTTCAACATCACAGCTGCAAGTGTAGCTTCACAGTGGAAAAGGTTTTTCATTTTGGAAAGAGGCAATTGCTATTTTGTAATGGAAGATATGAATGACTAGAGATAAAATCTGGATGCAACACCAGCACATCTTGATGAAGGTAGCAGAGTCTAATTCAACAACCCTAAATCAGGAGATCTTGGTTTTAATCTTACTTCTAGTCCAGCCGAAAAATATTGAGTGTCTGCTGTATCTGGGACAGCTAAGAATTATGGACAGTACACTAAGAGAAGAAGACATGACGTCTGCCCTTGAGGGAGTGAAAATTTAATAGACAACTCATATGTAACTGAATCAACAAAAGAATGGTGTCAGGCAGGTGTAATCAAAGTGCCACATGGCTAACTACAAGCCAGAAGACATGGAATGGATTACTGTGAACTCTGCTGCTAGGTGGCTTTAGGTTTTTTGGATATGCTCAGGACTCATTTCATTTTCTTTTAAACTGAGGATTATACTAGCCCACTACCAAGTAGATAGAAATAATCTGAGTAATGTTTAGAATGATGAATTTAGAAATTTGAGTCTCTTGCAAATCTGTAGACATAGAATGAGAATAAGATATAACAGTGCAGGAAGCGGGTGTGGCTCAATGGATAGAGCTCCCGTTTACCATATGGGAGGCCCCAGGTTCACTTCCCGGGGCCTCCTTGTGAGGGCAGGCCGGCGCGCGCGGCGCGGTGGGCTGATGCAGCAGGACCTCACAGCAAGGGGGAGATAAGCAGACACGGAGAAGACACACAGCAAATGGACACAGCAACACAAGCGGCAAGGGGGGGATAAATAAATAAATAAATAAATCTTAAAAAAAAAAAAAAGATATAACAGTGTGATAGAAGAGGACTTTTGAAGATTTATTAGTACTCAGTAGTAAAAGGAATGAGAGTGCTTTCATAGTATGGTTGTAATGCTAAAGACATTTATTCTTCCCTTAGTTTTATAAAATGGTGACTTTCTAAGGTGTTCATTAAATGGTAACTTATGAGAAAAGCCTACCATGTAGTCATTTGCCCTTCCCTGACTTTAAGAAATACAGAATGCTTCATTTTTCCATAAGAAAGAATGACTGCTTCTCCATTTTCATTTTACTCCATTTATCCATTTATTCAGCACATAATTACTGACTATGTACTATGTGGGCAGACCTTGTGATAGGAGCTGGGATATCAAGGTGAAGAAGACATTGGCCTTATTTCTAAAATGCTCCGAATACAGTGAGGAAACTGAAAAGATCAAGGGAAAAAATAGGTTTCCATCATTTTAGATAGTGTAAATGGATTTTTCTGTACAGTCAAATTTGAAGAAAAATACATTAGCTAGATTTACTGTGCTATCTCCATTTATTTGTTCACTCACTCATTCATCTTTCAAGTTATTGGGTACTAGAAACCAATAACAAGACATCCTTGACATCTCCCTTTCATTTTCCCTGTAAATGCCAATAACCACCATGTCCTTTCTAATTTCTGTCTCCAGGGTATGTGTTGAATCTGCCCACCTCTCAACACATTTACCATCTTGACTTCTCCAGTCAAGCAATCGTTTTGTTCACCTACTTTGTGTCAGGTGCTAAGCCTGTCCCGAGGGGTCCAAAGTGAATGAATTCTCCATTTTTGGCATGTAGTATGCTGGAAGACAAGACATTTATAGGAAAAATGGGTTAATAAATGTATTAGAAAGTGTATTGGAATGCTGGAATTTCTGCAAATAATGATTTTTAAAATTTAAGAATCTAACTGGAGGGAGGTTTTCCTTATTTCTGAATAATGCAAACTTAAGGAGCTAGGAAGGTACTGTTGAATAATGGTGAATAAATTTCTCACTGATATATAGAAGGACTTAAGCCAATAAGAAGTAGTCCCTTTCATTTTTAATTTTAATTTACTTCTGTCTCATTATGCAGTTCTCAAGGTCAGAATCATAAAATGTGAAATAACAATGTTGGAAAACTCAATTATAATATCACTAATAGGTGTTCATTAGACTTTTACTCCTTCTAATGTGGGTGTAGTAACCATTCCACAAAACAGCCTGTTCCATTTTTGGACACTGAGTCAGAAACATTTATGTTACATTGAGCTAAAATATGCCTCCCTTTTATTTCCACCCATTTGTTTGCCCTTTGGTGACATGGAGATAAGTTTGCTCTCTCTACCACATAACAACCCTGTAGCTATTTGTAGAGAGCTAATCTACCCAATACATTCTTTTTTCTGAGTCTAATCAATCCTAGTTTCTCCACTTATTGTTCATGTGACTCTTGACACACTCCAGTTTTTCTGTATATCCTTTAAAACTTGGCACCCAGAATGCAGGCAGCACCCAGTTGTGTCCTGACCAGTCTAGAGCACAGAGGGATTCTTTTTTCCTTGCTCTGAACACTATACTTCTGCTAATCTGGCCTTAAATTGCTTTGGGTTTTTTAGCAGCCAAGTCACGCTGCTGGCTAAGTGTAACGTTCATAGTCAACTAAAACCCCTAGATCTTTTTCACATGAACTCTTGCTCAGGCTCTGGTCATTCTCCCATCCTGAGTTTAGGCATGTAATAGTTCTTTTTCATGTATTCATGTAATAGATTTTTACTTTTATTCCCATTCAGTCTCATTTGATTAACTTCAGACCAATCTTCTAGTCAGTCTTTTGTGGGGTCTTCAGGCTTGGCAAATGAAAAAACTCAAGCTCCAGTGAATACCACAATACAGTTATTTGCTTTAAGTTCAGGAAATGAAAAGTTATGCTAGTTTTAAGTTTCTCAAGTTCCTTCCCTCCTCCACCCCCAACCCCCTTCGGTGTTTTGGTCTGACGCCCGGTGGAGAATATCTGCAACTAGACTCCCTTTACGGAGGGCCCGCTCTCATCCTCCACCTACGGCCATTCAGTAATAGCTGGGGGCTGCATCGGCTAAGCTGAGGGAACATCTTCCAACTTCGCTGAGAAAACCTTTGCTGCCCAGAGATATGAAACAAGCCACCTACTTGAACTGTGACATGGCCAGGCAGGTTTGGCCCATGGTCTCCCAGAGGAAACAGAAATATACCTCCCCCTCCCATCTACCCACCATCCCTTTTGTCCCCACAATCCAGCTCTGGAAAATATCTGAAGGCCACAGAAGTGGGAGTACCCTTTGATGTTTATATTGGCTGGCTCCTTTTCCTTTTTACTTCTTTTTTTAATAATCAGAGTAGTATAAAATGTGGAGAATTAACCGCATGACAGCAGCAGAGGAATTCATTAGAGAAACTGAGATGAATCCTGCTCAGATTTCAGGCTCTCAGGCAGAAGTCACAAAGGAGTAATCGTCTTCTAGTTGTTTTTAATCATTTCTTTTGTGGCACCTTCCTTGTCCATGAAACCAATCTCAGCGTCTGGCTTGGGGGGCCTGAGAACACAGGCCATCCAAAAGGAGGCTTTGATTTGGGGATTACTGCAGCCATATTAACCACTTCCTTCTAACCTCGCTTTAATAAGGTAGAACTTGGCCATCTTGGAGAAGGCAATGGGCAGTGCTATGTCATTGTTTTTATTTAAAGTGTTACCCATTAAAAATTTCTTTTAAAAACTGCAGAAGTGTGCATACAATTTTACCAAAGAAAATTCTCAAATAGACAGAAAAGCCTGAGGAACAAAATTTAATTTTGCAAGTTTGTTCTCTAATAGTTTAATATCCTCAGAGACCCTTCCTTTTATGAGCTCAAAGGCATCTTCTGCTGTTACTTTGCCCATGACTTACTTAATTACTGCTTAAAATTTTACTTGAAGAGAATTCAGTAAAATAAAAGAGTGATTTTCTCTATAATTTATAGAGGTATCAGATGGGTACCGTGGAAGTTACAGAGTCCAAAGTAGTCCTGACTGCTTTGCTTAAATTTTGGAGCTTCATTGCTATTCTAATTCCTCATTAATTCTATTTTTGAAACACAATCATATTAGGAAGTTGGAACTATTTAAGAAAAAAATCTTTTCTCAAGTACTTTCATATACTTTAGAAGTTCCTATTCATACATAATTTATCACCTTATAAGTATCAACCATTTGCATCTATTTATTAAAGCAGGTTCTCTAAAGCCTCTTCTCAGTTATACTTTTTTAGCATAGTTCTAGTAAGTATATGTACCTGAAAGCAATGAAATAGAGAGTTCTTAAATCTTGGTGATATTTCTAGAAGGAGAATTCATTAATCTGAAGTACTCATTTATAATTGATTTTAATGTTAGGCTAGTCCAGTCAACTTTTGCTTTCATCACACTTTTAGGGCCCCACCAGGAAAGGTTTAGTATCTCTCTCTCTCTCTCACACACACACACACACAACACACTCACACACCCACACACACCTTCTTATAGCTCAACTTAGGGCATAGGCTTTAGAACTTATTCACAGACTTAAAACCAGATCATTGGTGAATAATTCGCCTTTTTGTGTCAAATTTCTTCTACCTGCCAAGTGGAGACACAGGTACTAGTCACCTGCTTGTCAATGAGAGAAAATATATCAATCATTTTTGTATCACTGATAAACAGGAAGGAAGAGATAACTGTGGCCGGTAGAGGTTATAGGGAAAGCTTTATGAAAGAGGGGATACTTGAGCAAGGCTTGGAATAATACATAGAATATTAGTCACCCAAAGGCCATTTTTGAGGGCTTAAGATACAAATACATGTAAGATATGTTGCCAGCTTCTGATTTAGATTGGCATAGAGGAGGCATGAAGGCAACATGAGAAAGGGAGTAAAAACACGAGAGTAGAAAAGTTCATCATGTATTTTAGACATATTGAGTGGTGGAAGATGCAATTCAATATCATTTTTTAAAAAACAGTCACATCTTAAGGTAATAGTTAACAGATGAGTGCAAATATGTATGCACAAATATTTTCATTTGTGTTTTTTATAATAATGAAAAGTGGGAAAATCCGAGAGAATTGATTAAATAAGGTAGGTTACAAGTATACAATAGAATGCTCTGTAACTATTAAAAAACATCTTGTATAAAAATACTTATTCAAATGGGGAGATATTTGTGATATAGGGAGGAATTTAAAAGTAGGTTATAAAGCAGAATATACAGTATGACCCTGATTTGGTAAAATATAATTATGGAGAGCAAAAAACCAGGGAGGACACATGCTGAACTGTTAGTAGTGGTTATGTCTGTATTCTGAGAGTGTGGGTTATTTTTATATTCTTCTTTGGGCTTTTTGGTGTTTTTAATTTGTTTCTACTATGAAAGTACATTATTTTGCAATTAAAATTTTTTAAGTTAGGCTAAGTTAGGCACTTATTCATTCGTTCATTCATTTATTAGGCAATATGGAATCTATTGTTAGATTTTGAGTAGACGAGTGACAGGAGGAAAATACTAGTTGGGAAACAAATACGATTAATATGTGTAAAGTGTTTAAATGTTGGAGTGATGCATCTGCAGATTGTACCAATAATTTATTGCAAAATGATAGCAATTTGAAATAAGATGGTGCTAGTAGGAATTCAAAAACAGGGTTAGATATAAAACATTATGAAGGGTAAATAGGCAATATGTGGTGAAAATGGCTCCAAGAGGTGAGAGAGAGGAGTCTCAAGGACAAGTGCAGTATTTCAAGCCTGCTTGGGAGAATAAGACCAATAAAAGATAGAGGCATCTTGCTTTGGAGCTGGGAGAGAGGGTTTCAATCCAGGTTTTTGTTTGTGTGTGTATGTGTGTGTGCGGTTTTGTTTTGTCATTTTTATACTTTTTATTTGGAAGTAATTTCAAACTACATAAAAGTTCTAAGAATAAAAATAATACCCAGGACACCCAAGTACCTCTACCAGACTGATCTATTGCTAATATATTGCCTCATTTGCTTTATCCTTTACCCCCTCTCAATCTCTATCTGTCTGTCTGTCTGTCTGTCTGTCTATCTATCTAATCATCTACCTGTCTACCACCTATCATCTCTCTATCCATCTATGTCATCTATCATCTATCATCTTTCTGCCAAACTTCCTACAAATGCATATCCATATAAATAATATTTTCATTTGAGGGTAAGTTACATTCATCTTAATCCTTTGTCTCCAAATACTTGGTGTGTACTTCCAACAAAAACAGGGATATTCTCTTATATAACCATCCATAGTAGAGTTATTAACCAGTAAATTTGATTAAGTGATTTTATCTAATCTATTGTTCATATTCCAATTTTATCAATTAACCCAATAATGTCCTTCTTAGCAATTTTTCCCTCCAGCACAGATTCCAGTCTAGGATTAGATACTGCAATTAGTTGTCATATTTAGTTGCCATGTCTCTTTAGTCTCCTTTAATCTGGAACATGTCTACAGCTTTTCTTCACAATTTATGTCTTTGGTATTTTTGAAGGATACATATCCTCTCCTCCCCTTTTTTGGAGGTTTGTCTGATGTTTCCTTATGATTAGATTCAGGTTATGCATTGTCAGCCAAAATATGACATAGTGATGTGTTGTTCTTCTCAGGTTAACACATCTGGATGTCCATAATGTCCATCTGCTCATCACTGGTGATACTAATTTTAATCACCAGGTAAAGGTACTAATTTTCCTCTATACAGTTACTATTATTTCCCTTGCAAGCAAATATCCTGCTCATCTTCATCCCCCTAGATTTCAGATCCACTGATGATTCAAAGCAGTAATCCAAGCTTTACTGAAATAGCTACAAAATCATGATTTTCCAACCCTAGCATTCCCTCCACTTTTACCATTTGGTGGCACTTGGCATTTTCCTGTAAGCAAGAGTGTTCTCTCTTCTCCCCCATTTATCTATCTTTTTGTCCATCCATCCAGCCATTCATCCATCTATCCATCCATCCCTTTATCAATTTGGATCCATGGATCCCTATTTTTTTTTAGTAGTTAATACTTAACTGTACTGAATTATTTTGGTGCTCAAATTATTCCAGATATATAGTCTCTGTGTTCTTGTAAATGTCCCCACCATTTTTAAGCCCTTCCTTACTTTCTTGCATAATAAATTGTTGTAGGCTCATCTTGTACCTACCTTGCCCCAGACTTCAAATCACCCATTTTTTAAGGATCCCCACCTTCTGTTTAGTGGGAAATGGTATTAGAGACCAAGATCTGAATATGGGAGTTCTCATTGCTATTGGGGTGTCATTGCTTCTTGGTCCTTTCAGTAGACAGAGCTAGTAAATGTATGCATCTATAGATGTATACATATATACATACACATGGATATAAATATGCATCTTTCAGAAATTGTGAGTTCACACTCATCCCTCCAATTTTAGTCCATTCCTACAGTGCTCTTTCTTGCTCAGTTCAGTTTTATGTGGGTTCCAAGTTTGAAATAATGACAAGGCAACATGGTAGAGATGTCTAGCATGGAATGGAAGAGATAGAAAATTTAAACTCACATGACAGGGTCCAGTTTAGAGATTAAGATTAGGGAGTCAGCCACACAGAGTTAGGGGTCAACACAACTAGAGTATGTAAAACTCAAAGGAAAGAGTTTAAGAGAAAGAGACTGAAAGAGAAAAGAGCAGAGGATGGCCATTGAACTTTAAGATACATTAAGAATTTATGGTAGGAGAAGAAGGAGACAAATAAGAATAGTATGGGGAGGGAGATGTAGAAAATGAAGTCAAAAGGTAGTAAAGCAAATTCTAAGTAGAGTCATGATAGTCAAAATAGGTGAGAATTTCAGCAAATACTGCAAAAAGATCAGAGAAAATTGAGGACTGACAATGGACCTTTGAATTTGATATTTGGTTACCAAAGATTTTAAAAAGTGAATTCAGGAGCTCATTTAAAATTTTTAAATTAATAATTTTTACTATTTTGGGGATGTTTGTTTACATTTGGTTTTTTTAACCTTTTAGATATGTTCACCAAATATTATTTTATTTCTAATTGCATGTTAAGCAAGTTATGCTTTGTGCCCAAATCTAAGAGGCATTGTAGGCAGTCTGTTTTTACGGAACACATGTTTTTCTTTAAAGGCTTGGTTAGCATTTGGATCGATATACAGTATAATATTTAAAAGAAAAACAACATATTTCCTCATCCCCCAAGAGGTTTCTTAAAATAGCATGTAATCTTACCTACAGTGGGAAAAGTCTCAAATTTTATAAATTGGGTTGGATCTAACCCAGATTACCTGACCAGAAGAGCTCCCAAGAAAAACAGGGAGCGGTAAAGGTTATAGTAATGGTAATTAAGAAATTTGTGTTGTGCATGCTGGGCCTCACTAAAAGCAGTGACCCAGCCTGTGGCTACTGGCATAATTTCTACTGCTGAGACTTGCTGTCTTTTTGGAGAGAAGTCCAAACCAAATCTTTGTGCACTCTGAAAGCCAAAATATTCTTCTCATTCCTTTTCAGCCGCAGGAAGAGCTGAGCTTTTGCCAATAGGAGCCATGTCTGTGTGACCTGTTGATGCATCAACCTGTTTTGACCCAACATATAAGCATTTAAGGATTTAATTTTAGTTGCTTTTCTTCAGAGTCATGGAGTTTTAGAAGCTAGAAGGGATCCTCATGATCATCTGCTTCAAGAATCTCACATTCCAGATGAAAACACTAAAGCTCAGAGGGGTGAAATAATGTGCCCATGCCCGACAGCAGGAAAATGGTTGAACTTGAACTCAGGCCAACTGGTCCCCCACCTAGGCATGTAGCTATACTGTACATTATAGCATTTCTACTCAATAGCAAAACTTCTTTGGGTTATACACTATACTGCAGATGCTCTGCATCAAATCTGTGTGATGACAAGCTGTATAATAGAGTTGTATGTGCTCTGTGGCAGTTTGGTAGCCAGCACCCACAAGCAGACCCTGTGGACAATCTGAAATTAGAATCTCTACTGAGTTGATCAGAAACTGTAGAGATATTCAACAGGCTTGTTTTGAGGTAAAATCTTGTTTTGTTGGGTAGTTTAAGAGGTTCTTTAGGTTGTAGCACCCTGCAGAAGCCCATTCTTCTTTCATGATGTTTAAGATGACCCTGTTTGGGTACCCTAATGGACTAGAAGGATTTTCTCATCCTTCAAATTACAAGACCTGAAGACATTATTTCTTTTTCCCTTCTTCCTGTAGAGAACAATTCTGCTCTAGTACTCTAGTATCTAAAATTTTGGGACATGTGGTATCTTGTTTCCCTTTCTTCTGATTTCACTCAGCAAAGGTTTACAGGACGCTGTTCGAGCCAGGCACCATGCTAGGCACTGTGAGCCTAACATGGACGTTTGAGAGTTGTTCGTTGTCCTTCCTAAGTTCACGGCAGTGACAGAGAGCACAGCTGCCTGTCCCTAATGTGGCCTTTGCTGGGTAACACCTCAGGCTCCAAGACCTCGTATTTTCACAACTTCGCTGATACTCCCTCTGGGGAAGCTGTCGCTCTCACTAAGATTCCCTTCAAGAAGATGAGTTTTTCCAAGAGGATTTAAAATTTTTCTTTTTGCCTTATTAACCTCATTTTTCTTCAACATTAGAAAAAGCTGAAGCAAGGACAAGGAGAAAGGAGAATATTTACGTCTGAAAAATGTAAAGGTCTCCTTTAAATCTACTCTGGGAAGATGATTTTAAAGTATTTTGTACCTTCAGGGATCTACTGCCCTTTGGATACATATGCCTTCATTGCCACCATGTTAGGAAATGCTATGTTTAGGCTTCAAAGTAAAGGAATTATTCTGAGAACTTTTAGTGATAATTCTTTGATTGTAACCTTGGCTTTCTTCCTCCTGCTAATCTTTTTAAATGGGCACTGCAGGAAACTCTTTGACAGGCTATAATATAGCTCCAGGGAATGTAGCACATGGTATTTTTCCTTATTTGGCATGGGAATTTCATCAGGCTATAATAATTCAAGTGAAACACACTCTAGGAATATCTGTCAGGTAGGTCTATAGTTAGAAAAGTTGAGACCAGCTAATAACCAGGGAGGGATCTATACCATGGAACAACAGTTTTTATATGCCATGCCTGAGGCAAATAAAGGTGATCAGTACTTGCTTTGCAGTATCCCTAGTACACCAGGGCCAAATAGACAGTACTAACTTAAAAACTTTCTAGTTCAAGTGGGCTTTATTTCTATGGAGATGTTAGGGATGATAACACAGTGTTCTATGCAGATATACAGATGTAGGAATCATTGCAGAAACTGGGCCTGCTTGTTTGGATGACTAGGCCTTGGGCTAATTAATGGTAACGGGTGATCACTGTGTGTGTCTTGGTTGCCTTCAGTGAAATCTGGGCGGCCTGTGGTAGCAGCATCTGCTGCTGTGGTGCCATGGAAAAACCACTGAACTTAAAGCAGTTTCCTTACCTGTAATAAAACAGACAATAATTCCCACCTCACAGAGTTTTCATGAGGATGATTAAATGAGAAAATATTTGGGAAAGTGCTCTGTAACCTCCAGAGCTCTCTGCAAAAGCAAGGAAATGTGCTTGTATCACAGAGTGAGATATTTCCCCCATGAAAAGGCCATCAGAAAAGAGTAGGTAGGTCACTTTACCAAATAGAATTCTGCGTGTATTATAGAAACTCCCAGTTTGAGTCACAGGGTAAAATGAAGGGCGATAGAAGTGTGTTCTACATAAAATGTTCATTTCATTTTCACATTCCATTCTTTAGCAACAAAGTTTTACTTCATTTCTAGTCACTTTCACTTTCAAGTTCTCACGCTCTGGTTTAGTATCAGTATATTTTGTCTTCCCATGTTTCAAAATTTGCATTGTCTTTCTCAATCTCTCTGAGAAGTCTATTCCTCTGACTAATGCACTGTGGTTGGAATGAGAGCATTGCTCACAGTGCATCTCCTAGGTAAGAATGTCTAAAATCAGCAAGTGGCTTAGCTTCATTCTCTATGCCCTTTCCCCCCTACCCTCCCTGCCCAGTGCCTAGTGACTCTGATTTATCTGATTGGCCCTGACTCTCTGTGTACAAGACTCTTTCCATGTACTATGGCTTGGAGACTTTATTGGTGTCTGCTTCCTTCTGTACGTGAGTGTTAGTTATAACAAGGTGATGAACCTTTGCAAGACAGACTCTTGGGGACCCAAGGTGTTCTGGCTCAATCTGAGGAATTATCATCTAGAAGAGATGCATGGCATATGGCTTCATGTCATTTATCAGCATGCTTCTCATAGACCCTGGAAAATAATTAGCCCAGAAGAAAAGCCAAGCAAGTGGGGTTATGTTTTGTTTACTGTCTGAGCTGGTATGAGGCCTCTAAGTGTTTAAGAGGAAGATGTGTCCTGTGGGACCCCAATGGACAGACCTAAGGTCATGGGAGGAAGCTACATGGAGACAAATTTTGACTTAATAAAATGAAAATTATTCTAACAGAGCTATCCCAGGATGGAATGAACTGCCTTAAGAGTCTATGAGTTTCCATTATTAGAGGTGTTTAAGAGTAAACTAGACAACCAGTTGAGGTATATTGTAGAGAAGATTTATATTATTGGACTAGGTAACTTTTATTTTATTTTTAAAGCTTTTTTGGAATTTTTTAGTTTAAAAGCAATACATCCCTTTTATAAGAAATAAAATAATACCGAGCTAAATAAAGGATAAGTTCATAATAGCACCCTTCTTTCTCTTTTCTCTGCTCACATTACCCTCACTGTGCCCCCTCTCCCTATTGAAACCAATGTTTGGAGAAGATAGAATAATGTTAACAAATAATAGATAAAAGAACATCTCAACTCTTATTTTTGTATTACCTTCACCAAACTGAATATGATAGCTATGTCTTAAAGATATAAAAAAGAAAAATAGACAAGGTAGTAGCAGAGCTTCTAGCTGCCTTAAATGAGTTCTATTTCAGAGGATAGGCTAGATATGGGAGTTACTTAAGAACTTGGTTGGGAAATAATTTATAAAGCCATTAGAGAGCAGATCAGGGCAGAGTTGTGAAAAATCACCTAAAGAGAGTGATTGTCTCTGGTCCAAACACCACCATCAATACAAATAAAGCACAAATGTGTCAGAAAGGGGACTGGTCAACATCAGTAGCACCCAGAGGTGAACACTGGTTGTGCCCCTTCCCCTAGTAACTGTCTGTAGAAATGGGAATGTTGGCAGTCTTCAAAATTTCACTTCCATCAGCAAGAGTCCTCTATTGTTGGAAATTCAATTTAACACGCAAGTCCTATAACAAAATCCTTTTCTGATACTATCTTATGATTACAATTTATCTGTAGGTAAAACTGTCTAAGGGGAAAAATGCTCTGGTCAGACTATTATGAGTATCTGGTATATGTGAGGGATATATAACTATTACAGATCAATAAATTGACATTCTGCTTTGCTACACCATTTTATTGCAAATATTTTAGAGCAGGGGATTATGTCTAAGTCTAGTCAACTCTGGGCCTGCAGGGGTGGGCCTGGACCCTAGTTGTATAGTTCATATAACCATAAGGTATAGTATAGAAGGGTGAAATTTGGGCTCTAGAATCTTATTGACCTGGGTTTGAATCCTAGACTGGGCATTTACAAGCTATATGACCTAAGCCTGTTTCCTTCTCTGTAAAAAGGAAATGATAATAACACCAGCTTTATAGGGTTGTTTTGAGGATTACATTAGATAATCCATGTAAACTATTTGGTTCAGAGCCTTCCACATAGCCTCTATTATTGTTGCTGCTGTTTTTGTTCTTGTTATTATTACCAAGGTAAATGCCACCTTGTGAGGCTTTTGGGTGATCAGCAAGTTGGACTGTCCTAGAACTCCCCTAATGCCTTCTGGGGCCTTTCCATTGAAACCGCAGCTCATGGTAGTGACAGAACTTGTCAATGTGATCACATAACTTCTGAGAAAAGATAGCAATAAGGTATGATGGCAGAAGGTTGAAAAAGGGCAGACATTGTCCCCATTTTAAAAAATGATGTGGGAGGAAGGCAACTGTAGAACATCAGTCTTCAGCAAAATTTTAGATGGGCTCATGAAACAATTGTTTGCAAGCAATTAAAAAAGGAAAAAGTGATTACAAAGCATTCCTATTTCTAGCATCCTTTCATTCTTTCACAGTTATTCTTATTGGTTATGGGCATATCATAGAGTAGATTTTCATTTCTGGGAGGAGTTTGGCAGAGATTTTATTATATTCTTATCATCTAGTTGGAGCTAATTAGGTAGATTCACAGCTGGTTGAACAAATGTATCCAAGAGATTTTGAACTGATTGGCAGATTGATGTCCATCAGGAAGGAGGTCTTCATGATATGCCTCAGAAGTTTGTTACTATTCTGTCAAGTTTTCTCATTTAAAATTTTTGATGAAAGCACAGAAGATGTTCTTATGCCACATATGGTTGGCTCAAAGTTGGAAGAGATGGCTAATACATCCAATAAGAGAGAGAGGATTAAAAAATATCTGTATAGGTTGACAGAGTGAGTTTGCTAAAGACAACTCCAGGTAGCATTTATTGAAAATTTACTATGCCAGATAAGAATGTTTAATGCATTACATGGGTTCCCTCAATCCTCACAATGACCCTCTGAGGCACACATTATTAATATTCTCATTTTATAGGTGATATAGAGGCACAGAGATCTTGAGTCATTTACCCAAGTCCCAAGTTCAATAAGAGGCACAACTAATATAGTAACCAGCTGTCTAAGACCAACATCCATGATCTTAACCACTGTGTTACACTACTAGAGCCAGCAAGCCAGAATTATAGATGTGAATGTAAAGTCCTATACTTAGGTTGACAAAATATTACTTTTAGGACTTTTTTCAAGTCCTAAAAGGGAGGAGGGAGCTTGGCTTGATAGCAAGTCATGGGGGAAAAGTTTTAGGGATTTTAGTTGATAGGAAACTCAAATGTGAGCCTACACTGTCATACACCTGCTTAAAAAAAGAACAACTAATATGAATCTGAGGGTGCATTATTAGAAATGTAGTGTCATGGATCAGGAGTGGTAATAGTTCCTCTGTACTCTAATACTCCAGAGTACTAAGTCCAGGCTATTCATTAAGGGATTAAGGGATCATTGACCATTACAATCAGGTCTGGATTTATATCCTAAGATGAGAAATAATGAACTCAAGATTTTAGGCCTGGAAAAGAGAAAACCAAGGAGGAATACAAAGAACACCTTCTAAAATTAAGGTGTCATACATACGATACAAGAGAGTAGATTCCACTGGTGTTTAAGAGAGCCAAAAGTCACATTCCCAGTTCTTCCCCAGTTGAGAAATAGACTCATGCATCATAATGAAGCAAAAAAGCTTTATCCCAGTATAACCATATTGGAGAATCTGGCCTGGTCCATGGCTAAAATCAGGTTTTTAATTCCATTTCCCTCCCCTAATTAAACACACCTTGGAGTCAGGCACAGCAGCTGGGTACCTACAGGTTTTTCCTCACAGGGTCAGGCCTCTTCCTGCATGGAAGAAGAGGAGAATGTATGCTCCCTGAAATCAGGCTACTCTGAGAGAAAGGAGACTAGTTCATGTCTGCACTAAAGTTCTTCAAATAAATGCACCCCTTGAGAGGACTATTTTTAAAAAGGCTAGAATCTTACTCCAGCAGGAGGCCTTTCACGGAAGTTTTAGGGCAGGGGAATTGTGGTACCCCTCACACTTTTCAGTAGTAACTCCAGGGAGCAACCAAATCAATGGGGCAATCTTGTCCCTGGAAACGGTCAGCTTCTGTACAGAATGTTGTGAAAAAGGCTCTTCCAGCATTGGAGGCACGAGGTGGGCTAGCTGACATCTAAGCTCTTCTCCCTAAGAGTCTCTCGAGATGCACAGGTGAACAACAAAACTCTCAGTTAAGCAAGTCAGTAGTTTGAGGACTTTGTTTGAGCCAGGAGAGAGGGTCAATTTTTGAGTGTTACGACTGGTCACGTTCTACAGGTGGCTCTGCTCCAACTGTTTATTCACCAGTGTTTTGAGTTAAATTTGACAGTCTACAAATTTATGCACATGACACTACACAGAATAAAAGAGGGCAAGTTCTGGCCTCTGATATCCACGTGCAACCAATATAGCTGTGTCCTTCCCCCAGGACTCACTTTGTAAGCCTCTTTATTGCACTGTGCTGTAGTAACAATTTCCCAGTTTTGTGGGCAGTCTGCAAAACCAGCCTTCCCTTTATTTCAACTTTGTTGTTGTTTTGCCTGTATGCTATGAATTAAATGAATCCTTAGGGGTTCCAATTAGTTTGTGGAAAACGGAACTTGGAGTTCTGAGAACCTGAAGAACATTTTGTTTTCTGCAGCTAGCTATTTAGGACTTTGAAGATTTGGTTATCATTTTCAAAAAAAATTTCAAGAAAGTTCATCATCTCTGTCACCTCAAATGACAGAGATAGTATATTCAATTTTCTCCTGATTTATCATCATAACTTCACATTCTTACGTGGTCTTTTACATTTTACAAAGCTCTGTTTCACACACAATAGTCATCACAATCACACCTGTTTGGAAAGTAGAGCAGAGGCGGCAAGGTATTATTGCCCCTGCTTCAGAAACGGGACATGAAGCTCAGAGTGACAGTGGTAGCGATTATAATAGATAAGTACTGAATGCCAACTCTGTGCCTTCTACATGCAATAATTAATTTAATCCTTATAATTGTTCTCCAAGTTAGGTATTTTTATCCCCATTTTGAGATGGGGAGGTTGTGGCTCAAAAAGCAACTTGCCCAAGGTCACACAGTAGTAAGTAGCAGAACCAGAATCAGACCAAGTGCTTTCCAATTCTGAAATCCATGCTCTTAATCATTAGATTATACTGCAGAGAGATTAGGAACCTGCCCAAGGCCATCTGGCTGCCCAGTGACCTAGCCAGAGCCAGGACCTATGTCTTTAGAATGTTTAGTGCATTTTCTACTGCATCCTGCAGCTGCTTTACTGGTTTTCATTAATATTCTTTTATTTCAATACATAGGAAACAAATGAAAGCTGAGCCAAGTTTTCCCTTATAATATCAGAGAATCCACTTAGTAACAAAGAGAATCTCAGGCTCTTATGGGATTTTTAAGTGCTTGAATGTCCTCTTCATTTTCTATTTATTTTTCGTCACCATCACCAGCAGCAGCAGCAGCAGTTAATAAAGGTGATTCTTGCCTGGTAGAGATTCGCATGTAGTCCTGTGCCAGGTACACCTACCTATTTTACTGCTTTTGGCGTTTATAGAGGCAGCACCCTGGACTATATGGTTTTCAACCAATTTTGGGGAAATAAGTTCTGATACTAACTGTAGCAGAAAAACAATCAGAAGAAGCAGTGAGGGTCAGTGGAAGGATCTCAGGCCGACCTTTGGCATCAGTCCAAGCAGAGTTGAAAATCACAGTTCAGCTTCTTTCTGGAGGAGTCACCTTAAATGTTTTACTGAGTCTCACTAAAAACCTATTTCTGTATTTTAAAATGGAGGTAACTCTTGCCCCATGGGCTTGTTAGAAAGAATAAATGAAAGAAGATAATTAACCATTTATTGGGCATGCACTATATAGTGGGTGCTGTGCTCGCAGCTTCCTCAATTAAATCCTCACTTAAATCCTCATGACAACCCTAGGGGATAGCTATCATTGTTGCCATTTGACAGACAAGGAAACTGAATCTCAGATTTTGAAATGTTCCCGAAGTGGACTCTACCATGGCGTCTTGGAAAAGCTTAAGAGGGCATCAAATATGGCTATTTCAGATTCCCCAATGCCATGAAATTTCCCTAAATCTCTCCCCAAAGGCTCCCCAAATATGTCTGTCATAGTCTTCTTAAAGAATCTCATCTGAGTTCTATTATCCCAGCATGCTTTTCCTTTACCTTTTGATTTGTTGTCATAAAATTAAGTCTAGAATTACTAAGAAATATTTCAAAACGTATATTATATTCCTCTGTTGTATGGATTATATTTCACTTCCTCCATCATCAGGGATCAAGAGGAATATATACACTGCGACAAGACCCCACTTTCCTGGACTTCCTCACAGGGATTAAGGGGAACATAGGCAATAATCCCTCTCTGGCTCCTACCAGTCACCACTATCTGCATGGAATATCCCAGCTCTAATCTCATTATGCCTTTTATTGCTGTTTAGATCAGTTACCACATGAAGCCCCAGACTTATGGGGAACACTTTACCTTCCACACTCCAATTCCTCTATTTCATCCCCATCTTCCACTTCTCCCCAAGTCCTGTGTCTTCTGGAATTTATAATCCATCATCAGCAATATCTCCTATATCTCCAACCCCTTCTTAGCAAGTTCCTTTCACCTTCTGGCTCTAACAGAAATTTGGCTCTCTCCTGAGCATGCTGTTTCCGCTGCTGGCCTCTTAATGGGTGGCTATTTTATCATCCACAATCTCCTATCACTAGGCCTGGAGGTGCGATAAGTGTCCTCCTTGTTCCTCATTACTGTTTTCAAACCCTTCTTCATCCCTTCTCCCTAAACCCCTCCCCCCCC